>RJWH01002588.1:0-218419 GCA_004363575.1 Solenodon paradoxus | reverse complement strand
AAAAAAAAAAAAAAAAAAAGAAAGAAAAAGCTAAAATTATTCCTGGTTTTAACCTCTGTCCTTTATCTGTATCAAGAGTACAAATCCTGTTTGGCAGTAGCCGATTTTCAGATATGACTTCTTCCTAGTTCTCTTTTTTTTTTTGTCTAATACTTGTGAACCTAGAATTTATTTTCTCAGGGCTGCTCTCTCTCCAGCTGTCAGCTGTAAAAATATCTTCTTTAGCTCTCATGAAACTTCTTCTGTTCTTTCTAAGCTGTTCACCTACTCTGTTCTTTAACAAAAGGTGACAAGCAGAACAGTCTGTATGGCTTGCATTGGTGTCCCCACCCCATTCCTTGCATTTGCTTTCTTCACCCACAGAGAGTCTTCTATAATATTCCCTTACTGGTTCAAGTATCTCTTCAATAACTTGATTAAATTCTTTAGCATTCTGGCCCTCTTTCTAGAATGGAACATACCAACATAAGTCAGTCTCAAGACCCATTTATATTTTACTTTAGGAATATAAATCTTCTCTTCTGAGCTCAGTACCCTGCACAGGCCCCACCTTCCTCTCTCAGATGATAGACTTACTGAAGTGAGACCTCTCTTATGAGGATCAACAAATGGATCAGGACTTCATCAAGACCTCCTAGTAGAATTTAGTTATTTCTGTTGTAGATCAAAGAATAAAGTATGGAAATCTTACAGAAGTATTTATGAATATTTTCTTTATATGCAACTGCAAAACATGACCGGTTTATATTATCACCAAAGATATAATCCATAACCTCAAGAGATCTTCAGGAATGACTGATGCCTCATATAGTCATTATATAATAAAGTTTTAAGGAAGTATTACACCTAAGCAGGAGACAAGGAAAATATCTCTGCTTATCAGATTGGTGGCTTGATCAGCAGTCATATTGATTCTTCTTAAATTCTCCTGTAGCTCAATCTTCTCTGCTATGGCAAATGCTCTGTCTGAACAGTCATTCAGGCCCGCCTTAACAGCGGGCCAGAAATGCCAAATTCATGCCTCTTGTGATCTATCTGTTATGTTATCTGGTCAGTTACTTGGAAACTGCAAGTATTTCATTATTTTATCGAGGCACTAGAATTGACCTGTCCTGAGTGACTTCAGTCCAGCCTCCATTTGACAATCCATGAAGATGACGTAACCACAAGCAGCTCATTAATCTCATCCTACGTCTTAAATTCCAAGTCACGGTAAATCATATCCAAATGCATTTCCACGGAAAGAAGTTAAAGAATGATATTTATGGTGTAGAGAACATTTTATAACTTCAGAGTTTGTTGCAATGAGCTTCAGAAAAATAATAATTGCTTGATTTCTTAATTACTCTTAGATGGCTCAAGCTGAGTTTCAAACTTTGTAAAAAAAAAAAAAAAAAGTTTAAAACTCCTTTAAACCACACATACAGGCTGTTAGTAAGAAAAGGTATTTGTATATAGTGATATAGTCAAAGCAAACTGAAAATCCATTCCTTAACACTTTAGGTCGGTGCTGTTCACAAAACTTTCTACCATGTTGGAAACGTTCTAATATCTATGCTGTCCAATAGGTAGCTATAAATGCTTAAAATATAGCTAGTGTGACTGAAGAGCTGAGTTCTTTACATAATTTTTTAATATATTATCTTTTTAATAGTCACATTGACTAGTGGCTACCATATTGAACAGAGAAATTTGAGACCATCCATTGTATGTTAAGTAAAATAAATGAGGTCTAAGTCATTATTTTGTTATTGATAGTAGCAATTAATGGAGAATGTATATGTCACAGCAGCATTTTTAAATAATTTTCCCATCACCATTGACTTCTCTAGGCAATAATTGGAGGTCAATGCCTTATTATTATTGTTTCCATTACGTGTGACGAAAATGATACTCTTGAACTTACTAGGTGATTTAATTACTGTGTCTCAAACTACCTCTCCACCAGACTCCAGGATAATAATGAAAGAATATGGTGACTTCCATGGAGTTTATCAGTAAGTTTCTCTGATTAAACCTAAATAAACTTGGGAAAGAAAGACAGAATATAAAACTATACAACCAGTCCTGCACATTGTTACAAGTAGTGAGCTAGTCAAATTTTGCGTATTCTAATATATTCCAGTATATTCCAATGCTGCCCAAATCCAACTTAATGGGTCTCTGACATGAGTCGCACCCCACATTGGACATGAATTGTTCCTTCTGCCAGTTCTCTGTAAGCCATACTTATTTTTTTTTCTGCTTCTCCCTACTCCATCCCTTTTTCTCGCTCTCTTCCCTTTTCCATTGTTGGTACTGCTCTTTTTCTCTCTGTATTGTGTGATCTCAAGTCAGAAACTTTTCTATATTAAAATGGTAATTCTTCTATAGCAATCTAATAAAGCACTGGTAGCAATAACGGGTTTTCTTTGTCAGTGGAAAATGTGCTAGAATTTGGAAGAAGAAAAATCCATCCTCTTTTTTGAAATTAGCATAATGAAATATATTAAATTGAATCTGTGAGGTGGGTAATAGCTTAGAGAAAAACGAACTTCATGTCTGGTGTCTAGTCAGTTTGCAGACATATTAATGAAGACCCGAGAAACCTGTTTTTGTGATAAGCCTGTGAAGCAGACACTCCGCTGGAGAGATGGAACCCCCATCACCGAGAAAGACCCCAGTACTGCTGAACAGCTTATATTTTATACATTTACACTGGAAAGGCAAACATTTAAGTTGGCCATCAGAAACCTAAGCCTGTGGTTTTGTGGATTTTGGATAATCAGAAACAGGACTTCAGTGCACTAAATCCTTCTCTTCTGGGCTCTTTGCCATAATATGCTCTGATCTGAAAACGCTTGCTTTAAACGAAGTCTCATATCAAGGCAGGAGGAAAAAAGAGAGAAAGAGGAAGAAAAATGATTATCAATATATTACAGCAAACATGCTTGTCACTTGCTAAAATACACTTTGCTCAGTATGTCCCTCTGCTAACATCATTACAGCACTGAAAATAATAAAGGCTTCTCCTAAATTGCCTAGTCCGCTTTTTACCAAGAGTAAAAGAAAGTCACTTGAGCCTCCAAGCACTAACTACCCATCCCTTGCCAGTGACCCCAAGTTCATAAGCCCAGGGAGCCTGGTTGGAGGGACTTTGCAGTTGCTACATGACTGATGGGCAAGCAAAAACTTCAGCTTTGTTCTCATTTCAGATGGCTGGCATTAGAGAGGCTGTTAAATATTGAGCAAACAAATATGTCTTTTCTAGGCAACAAAAATATTTAAAAGAATACTTTCAGAGAATATTCAATTTTGATCAGAAATACTGGAAAAATAAAATTGCAATGGAATACATAAATAGCATGCATACCGTGGGGGGATGCAGAGAGAAATCAATTGTTAAATGATTTCTTTCTTCTCTATTTTAATAAAATCTTTATTTTGACTGGCTTGATTTTAATGAAAAAATATAGTGTTTTGATATTTAATTTTGTAAAGTCTGAGTTGTTTTAATGGTGTGTGTATGTGTGTGTGTGTGTGAGAGAGAGAGAGAGAGAGAGAGAGAGAGAGACATTGCAATATATTGAAATATTTTCTATACTCTCCTGAAACCCTTTGCCCCCTCTCTTTAGACATAATTATTATCTTGAAATGAATATCATTTATTTGATGTTTTAATTTTTCATTAAATAAACGGTGCCGTGGTGTTTTAAACTTGACATCATATTCTGCAACTAGATTTTTATTGTTACATTTTATGTTTAAGCACTATATCGACCTTGATAATATAACTTTAGTTCATTCTTTTTCATTGCTGCATAGTGTTCCATGGTGACACTGCACCACAATTTATTGATTCCTTCTGTTGATGGACACTGGAGTTATTCTGAGTTTTTATTTGCGGCTAATAATGCCACAGCGACAGTCCTGTATCTGCCTCCTGTGGACAGAGAGAGTTCTCCCTTAATGTCTAGAGTTGCTGTGTTGGACGCTACACATCTTTAGTTTTACTAGATCTAAGTCCTTGTGTTTTTCATATTTGTCTCCTTACAATCTGCTCAATTCAGCAGTACACAGAGTGACCTTATTAAGATGTCACATGATAAAACCTTTCTTAAAAACCCTCCAACGTTCCCATTTCACTTCAAATGGCCTGCAGTGTTCTGACTGATCTTGTTCCACTCCTGTCCATGTTACCTTGTGGTTCACTCTCTCTCAGTCATTTGCTGCTCTGCAAATACACTGGGCTCCGCCTCGCTTAGGATCTTTGTTCCAGCTGCCTATTCTAATATCCTCTTCTCCCAAACACTGCTTGGAAAAATCCTTCACCTTCTTCAACTTTTTGATAAAACCTTACCCTGGTCCACCCTGGTGGAGTGGTAGTTGGGCACAGTTCACAGACATCCCAAGGCCCCGGTTTCACATCCTAGGCCTGGCAGGAGCAACCAAAATGAACAACTAAGTACAATAAATGAATGTTTCTTCCTCCTGTCTCTCTTCCTGCCTGCCTGCCTGCCTACTTCCTTCATCATTCCTGCCTACACTTTTCCTTAAAAAAAAAGCAATAAACCCTTACCCCAACATAAGTTTTTGACTACTTCCTCACGCACCTACTCTCAGTTCTCTTGCTTGATTTTTTTTTCTTTTCCGTTACCAATACCCACCTGCCAGCTCTCTAGTTTTGTTGGCAGAATGTAAGACTTTAACTCCTTGGGTCATACGTTTGCATCTCTGGATTGGTGGATACAATACCAATACCCTTTTTAATGTATCATATAACTTATTAAGTGTATTGTCTAGTGTCTCAACTTGTCCCCCCACTAAAATGTCAGTTCCACAGGGATCTCTGACTATTTTCACTTCTGTATCTTAAGCACGAGAACAGAATCTTATGCATGGTAGGCATACAGTCTAGGCGAGGTGAACTGTGTACATTGTGTACATTGCTGAAAAAGTCATAAGAAATTTTGATTGCTAATCTATGTAGACTGTAGTCTGAGAAAGTAAAAAATCCAGTTGTTTACTCAGAATATAAGCTCCCAATGGAAAAAGACCAAATCTTCTTTTTTACCACTATAGCCTTAGTGCCAAGACCAGTGCCAGGAAATAGCAGATGCTCAATGAATGTTTGTCAAATGAATGAATGAGTGAGCAGAGATTTATTGAGAAGTTTCTGCCATAATTTGGAAGGTGCTTAGATTAGAAGTTAAGTTTGTCAATGGATCTCTGATTCAGACATGTTCATACATGTAAATTTATCCCCTGGGTTATAAATTGTCCATCTCGGAAATACTTTCCTCTTAAAATTTTTTCTAGAAAATCTTGTGGAGGAAAGAAAGGACGGCAATGTGCTCTGTTGATTACACCCTAGTAGACTGCTTCTCATGTTTGCCTGATTAAAAATATCTCTCAGTGAAGTGTTAAATGTACAGATCCCTGGACCTAACCTCTAAGTCAGAATCTCCAGGAGAGAATCTGGAATTTTTATGATCAAGGAGTAGATAAACAAAATAAAGGAGGTTTATTGGCAAGGCAAAAAACTACTGAAAATGCTAATGAAGTGTCAACAGGAGGATACAGTGCCTATTATAAACTGTATTTAAAACAATAGCAGAACAGTTGGTAGAAGATCTAACTGCTTCCTTTATTCAAATTGGATCCCAGAGTCTTCCCTTTGTGCCTACCTAACATGGTCATTAGGGTTTCAGGGAATTTGGGGATGACTCATAATCCTGTGCTTATGAATCAGTCATAGAGAGCACAACTAGCAGAATGGAAGCATCAGCAGACCTCTCCCAGTTATTCCTAAAACATGGACTTCATTCTGTCTGCTACCATGTCACAGGCCGGTGAAGAAGAAAGAGTTGAAAATAAAGGTCTGGGTCATCCAGTAAAAGGGAAAAATAACATTGGAAAACACAAGGAGAAAAGATGAGGCCGTTTGAATTTATAAAGAAATGTGGTCTGGGACTATTTTTTTATTATTCCAATGAGAAGCCTTTATTTATATGGTGGTCACCTGGTATGCATTTATTGTATTCTGCCACATATTGACATCGATGAACGTTTGTCAGATGAATGAAGGAGTGAGCAGAGATTTGTTGACGTGCATATCAAGGTTCTTACCGCAGTCTTTAAATTATAATTCCTATTTAAGAGGGAGGGGGATTTCCTATCTCTCAGATGTGTTTCTTTTCCATTGAAGTTACTGGGAAAGTTGGTTAATGGATGTAATTTTTGTACCTCAGCTTTCAAACATTTCAGCTCTCAAAGACCTGTATTACAAGTCTTCTTTCCAGACTCTTTCCAGTGGAAGACATTTAATTAAAACTTAGAGAACAGGAATTTGGTGGGAAGAGACCTATAATTTAATAAAATATAGACCCTCTCTATTTTTAAATTTGTCATAAATTCTAGATGCTCATGTATTTTGGGTCATTTTTAGTTATTTCTTCTCCCCCCCCTCCTTATTTTGGCAACCAAGTTGAGTTTGACTGAAGGGATGAGAGGGGGAGGGGCACATTAAAGACCCTGTGGGATTTCACAACTCTTTGCTGAAATCAGCACATATTTATTAAGAGTTGAGTATGAAGCCTCCCATCTGTTTTTTCATAGTGCTGACAAGAACATTCTGATATTCAGCTTGAACACATTTTACTTCATTTCTTTTCTTCACTTATTCTGACCAGCAGGCTGTCTTGAAGTTCAAAGACAGACAAACGATGATGCGTTAGTTTTCTAATTTGGCATTTAAATAATGGAACCACCCAAAACTTCAGACTTACAGATATTTTTGCCAACTTGCAAAATATGTATAAGACCCACCCAGTGAAACCTAATCTTAACATTGATCCGGATCTTTTCCTCTCTGTATTCCCTGCTGGAGGAGAAACCCAGACCTTGCAAAAAACAGACAGCCCTGAGCTCCTCAGTAAACACAGTGAGAAGGGGACCTGCTAGATCTGCCGTGTGCTCAGCTTCATGTCTAGAAATTAAAGTGTTTCGGAATAATGGGATGAACTAGACAGTGATTTCACTGTTTCCTTTCAGGGCTATCTCAGTTAACCCATTGCATGTCCTCTTAGAACATCTGATCCCATCCTTTCACTACTCATTGGACTTTAGGTATGCTCATGCCAGTCTTTCTGGGAGGTCTTAGGAAGACTCTTCAAACCTCTCAGAGAAGGCTGATCCTCTTTCTTACATACTTTCATGGGAGCAATTCTTGTTCACAGAGTTTTGTTTAGTTCTAATTGTTTAATGATTGTTTTTTCAGTTACTCAATTACTTCTTTAATGCTAATGATTGACAGGATTCTAATAAGGTCCCCAAGATTCCCACCCGCTGGTGGAATATCCTCAAAAATTTCCCTACTTTTGAGTGTAGACAGATCTATGAATATAATAGGACATCATGCCTGTATTTAGGCACCGGTTGACGGCCTACGGCAAAGGTGAGGGAATTTTGCAAATGTGATTAAGGTCCCTAATCATATAGCAAACTGTATGTTATGTTAGTCAAAAGGATATTATCCTGGATCCTAGACTTAATCAGATGAGCCCTTTAGAAGAGGGCACAGGAGTTTTCTAAAGCCAAAGACACTTTCTTGATGGCCTCGAAAAAGCAAAGAATTACTTCTGTCAACAACCAAGGAGCCTGGAGGAGAACATAATGTTTCCAGTGGAGACAGCAGTCCTTGTCAAGTCTGAGTGAAGCCTGTGAGACCCTGAGCAGAGGAGATAGCTAAAACCTGCCTAGATTTCTGATCTATAGAGATCTGCAATAATAAATGGTGCTGGCTTAATTGTTAGGTTTGTGATAACTTATTATGCAGCAACAGAAAATTAGTATAATAGCTTAGGATCTGTGTCTCTTATTCACTATGCGTCCAGTGCCAAGCACAGCATCTGACACTGGGAGCTTGCTGAATATTAACCAAGAGGAAAACTGACCTGAATTGATGGACATGTTCAACAGATTGTGAGCTGCCAAGTGCTCATCAAATTTGAAAGCGAAATTTCATGAGGATAAAATACAAATCAGTCGGCTTGAATGAGTCTCTGGCTCATCACCTTCTAAACCACTCCTCTTCCCAATGAAAGGACTCAGTGGGAACAGAGATAAAGAGGCTCCCCTGTTTCTATCTGTTCTCAGGTTGGTCAGAAGAATTTGAAATTCTTCCCACAAAACTCCCTGCATTGACTGAACCTTTTGAAAATTAAACTTGTCTCCCCCTCAACCATCTGTTTCCTGCCCCACTATCACCTCCAGGGCACCACCTGTTCAGGCACATTGGATGCAGCTTCAGTTCTGGTCCCGGGATCCTGGGCAAGTTATCCAAGCAAAGCCTAGCAATGATCCAGTATAGGCTCATGACTCCATGAGAAGCAGTGTTTCTCCCTGAATCAGCCAAATCCCGGCAACATCTGAATGAAGACATGACCACGAGCTCACCCATGACCTGGCTGTGTGTGGACACACAGATCTTACACCATTTCATATGAGACGATGTGTCTGCTGATTCACTTGCACCTGGGGTTTCCTGGCTGAATGTCTGGAAAGGGCTTCATTTGCCAGCTCAAGTTTTATTTATCTAAAGTGATCTTCTAAAAATCATTTTAAGTTTCTTCAAAGTGTCTGGACATGTGTAGAATGTGGTTTATTTTTTTACACGTCGCAGCAGACTGTGTTACGACTTGCTGAAATTTTGGATACAGGTTGAGACTGACTTATTGAGCAACAATGTAGTGCTATAGAGGAAAACAGGAGAAATGGAAGTACCACTGCCCACTATCGTGCAGGTAAAACTCACACTCAGATAAGCTGAATATACCTCTCTGGGACCATACAAGTTGTTATGTCTGAAAGATTTATGACTGGCTATCAGAGCATGCATTCAAGAAGAAGCCTTGAAATCGGCTTTGTTTGTGATGATAAAAACCAAAACTTATCTGCTATGCTTAAGTTTGCAAAACATTTCACATGCATGAGGTCATACATCCTCACAACATACAATGAGGGACAGAGTACATGCAATCTAAGCTTCGTTTTTGCACATGAGGTACCAGAAGAGCACCGGGATGCTGTGGAAAGAGAACTGGGTCCAAACTTGGGACATGTTGAGAAAACGAGCCTTCACCTGCGAAATGCAGTTAACAATTCCTTCCCAACATGGCTGTTGTTAGGATAATAAGAATGTCTATGCAAACGTATTTAAACTCTGACTCATAATAAAATGCTATTAATTTTCTTGAGTGTAGTCTCAGAGATGTTCAAGGAATTGTCCAGGATACTTAGCTTCTAAGGGAAGGAGCTAAGAATCAGTTCCTTCATTTCCATTATTTACTGGTCTCTACAACTTGGTCAATTAGATTATTAAAAAACATAAGATTCGCCCCTTGGCATTCATATTCCTGTTGGTTATAAGAAGTCTTTGGTTTGCTCTTTCTTCGCTACCAGCTTTTCCTTCTCCCATTCCTTCCCTACTTCAGTTGTTTGTAAATCCCTTTTTTCCCCCAGAAACCTCCCACCAAATATTCAGAATATATGCTAAGTGAAACAAAGATTTCAAAAAGTACATTTAATAGAAATGATATTCTTTTCTGGTGGAGGGTGTGGTATGAAATATAGATTGAGATACAATGTCAGTATTCAAAAATGAAAATAGCATTGCAACCAAAGAGGTGACCTATATAATAATTTTAAAGATTATATTCTCATGAACTGATATTCTTAGTGACTAAGTATAATAAAAAGATATATATATATATATATACACATCAACATATTAATAGTAGTTATCACTAAGTGTCAGGAGCAGCTTCTCTTCTCATTTTTACCTTTCTAGAATCTTCAAGTTTTCTGCAATAAATCTACGTTGCTTTAGTAATAGAGGAAAAATTTCCCATGCTCTTCAATTTTCTCTAAAATCTCCCTTGAATAAACTCAGATCTTTTGTGTCTAGGTTATACGTCACCAACTGCTATATTCCTGTATCTTTGACATCTACATTTTCTGCACCTCATTTCCACCCCCATAAAATCTGCTTTCAGTTTCATTTTTCTGCACTAATTCATGTATTCCAAGAGATTAAATCTTTCTAAAGAGCTCAAGTCATGGGAACAGCTGTCAACTCTTCCACTAAATCTATCAAATCTTTTCCCATCATTAAAGTCATATTCAGATGCCTACCTTTGAGTATAAGAAGCCCCAATTTGTAAGGCATAACTTCTCTGGAAGTCCCTCAACATTTATTAGCTCTCTTTCATTAATGTCCACATACAAATTATACATCATGATCTTCTCTCTTCTTAGATTGCCAATCCCATGAAAGCGGAAATTGATTATCTCCATCGTCTATAAATTTTAAGATCACATGTTTCTCTTTGAGCATTCCAGTGTGTTTATGAACTGTGAGCAAATTACGTCTTGGCAAATTAGCAGAATGAAGTGCTGAATTTACACATGCTCAGACTTGTCAATTTAACCTCTTAACTTTTCATAAAAGTTTTAACTTTTTTTTTTGCCTTTTCGAAGTTTGGGATAATATTTCTCACTGAGAACTTCTTTTAGCCAGATTTAACATTCACAGCTCCAACTGTTTTTGTAAGTCAGACAGCCAGACAGCCAAATGCATTAGAAAGATTTTCTTTCTCTGCGTCATGTTTATTCCCCTCAAAAAGTAACTGAAAGATGTTTCTCTCCAAGATTTTAAGAGATCGTCTAGACTGTGTATGACAATTTCACATTCATAAAGGAGTCTGTTATAAAGAAAGAAAGATAGACAAACAAGGAGAGTTTTAATAGGAAATTGTCGGGTTAACCCAGTTTGCCACTTTTGCTGCTTCTAATGACTTTAATATGAAAAAATGCAAAAGAAAGAAGAGCAAAACAGTTAAGACACGGGGGAAAGTAACAGATGTCTCAAGTGTCTACAAATTTTACATGATCAGCAATGGCCTCTAAGGTTAACACTGAGTCATTCTTCTTGAAAAGTCCCTGGACAAAGCTCCTGCCATAGACAACTAGTCCACAAGTCCACATCTGCATTGAATATTTCTTCCACCTCAGTGTAGGGTTCTGTCAGAGTCACCAAATCAGTGGAAGGAAAGGTGGCTTTCCTGAGGCAAAGCGGAGTAGGTAGTCACTTTGGAAGCATGTTTTAAGAGACAAAGACTCATCAGTCCACAGATCCCCAGCTTTCATCATTACAGTCAACTCTTTGGTTTAAAATGTATTGGTCCAAATTGGTCTTTTCAAATAGGGGCTTGGAAATGCATGGAAACATAACTTCTCCTTTGAAACCTTAGCACCAGACAGTCACCATTTATATCTATTATTCAGTTACCCATCAAGGCTTTGAGAGAACGCACATAGTGAATAATATCTTATAGAAGTTAGGAGGGTAGAATGTTGTCTGAGATGAGGATATCAGGCTAAAGAGAAGGTGTCAAAAAGAGGGGACCTTGTAAGAGTAGACAAAATCCCTGGGAAATGGGGTGCCAAATGGGAAATACAAAGATAAACCCTCTCTAATGATTAGTTTTATCTGGGTCAGTCCCAGAGAGAAAGAGAGACTACGTCAAAGGAAAGTGAAAGAAGATACAAAAATTGGAGATTTTGCAAGGATTTTAATATTTTAGAAATAGTAAATTATCTTGTTAGTAATATTCAACCCTGTGTGCATGTGTGTATATGTAATGTGTGCGTATGTGGTGTGTGTGCATGTGTGAATGTGTGTGAGGTGTGTATGTGTGATGTGTGTGGTATGTACTGTGAGTGTGTGAATGTGTGTGGTGTGTTTATGTGTGGTGTATATGTATGCATGTGTGTAGTGTGATGATGACGATGATTTTGGAAACAACTCATCTTCTCATCACCATGAATCCCATGTTATCACCATCTCATACTATTTTCCACTGTATAAGATGATCCTCTCTGCCCACATATTTTCATTCTTAAAATTATTTTAAGTATCTAAATCTATAGAAATTTTGTCCATAAAGCATTCATGATGGTGCATTCTGATGGCTTAGTGGCCTAAGGAAACTGGGTGTAGTCCACATACATCCCAAGGTTCCTGGTTCAAGACCTGGGATTGGGGGAAAACAACCAAGATGAACAACTAAATAAAATAAAGAAAGTGATTTTTCGTCCTCTATCTTCCTGCCTGCTGCCTATTCAACCTTCATTCCTGCTTGTGGCTTTCCTTTAAAAAAATTTAAAAGAAAATCACAGATAACTGTCTAGCCATAGGTCCCATAGGACCTACTTAAATTAAACTTTCTATGTGTTCTAGATGTTTCCAATTATATCAAGAAGTCAAGTTTACCTTACAAAGTCAGAAAACATTTATTTTTATACAGAATATTAACAATACCTCTCGAAAAGTAGTTACTGCAGTAAACACATTAGAAAACTGTTAACAAAACATTAGATGTGAACTCTCCATTTGCTCAGTTTTCCTCAAGTGTCTGGTTCCTTCAGGCACTAAGATTTGCCACCATCAATTAACTGTGCAAACCATGCTGACAGAATCTCTTTTAGAAGATTTTTCACCAGCACCTTCCTTCAGAACTTCACAAAATGACTCATCTAAATGGTGCTGGGTTCTCTGGCCCAAAGGGAGCAGCTAAGTGAGTGACTAATATTTCACACTTGGGAGAGAACAGGAAATTAGCTTTATGTTTATTATTGAAAGGAGACACTGAATATTTGTGACCATGTACTAGGAAATACTTGAGTCCTGGGAAATGTCACTCAGTCATTGGCCTAAATGTTGCTATTAAATTTGTAAGTGTCTCTGTTTATAAGTGGGATTTGGAGGGTGTTATTAAAGTGCACACAAAATTAACTGGAGATAGTCATTTCAATTTTGACATTAAAAATAAATGGAAGTCACAAGTTACTGAAAGAAATGAGACCTCAGTTTCATCTTTATTTATAATTTCTATTTGTCTCTCTGGTCAAATAGAGTACAATTAACAAGATTATCTTTAAATATATACTTAAATATGGCATGTGAAGCCAAACTGGCAATGAAACTTTTCAGTGTGACACATCTTAAGAGTTTTATATGAGTGTCATGGAATGTTTTTTAAAGAAAGATTTCACATTCTTCAACAAGTCCTACAATTAAAGGAACTAATAGCTTTAATGCCCTATCTTGTTTTCTACAAAACTCTAATGGTTAAAACCCTCTCAAAGCATCCCCATTTTTCCCACTCACCCCAAAAGTTAACTTTCTAAATGTAGTGTTTCCATAAATTCCCATTTTAACCATTTGATCTAGAGAAAATATTCAGTAAACTATCGTAAAGATGCATCATCACTGATTTTGACAAGAAGGTTGTTCTTAATTTATCTATTTGTACTACTGATCAGGCTGCATTAGTCTTTTCATCAAAGGGTAGTTCATTTCCTATTTCTAGCATTTCCCACAAAACACTGCACTGCATGGTGATAATGACCGATGTCCATTGACTAAAGGCAACAGTTCCAGCAAGTCGAATAGCCAAGCCTGATTATCTTGGATATTGGAGAAAGAGAAAGCTTGGGCAAATTGAATCTGTAAAACATCCCAAATTATACTTTTGCTGAAATTTTTAACCTTCCTCTCAGACTTGATGACTATATGTGAAAGAAGTTGTTTTTCTAAACCTTTCCTCTCCTCTTTCCTTTGAAGACTGACAGTAGATGAACAACGACATGGTAAACACATGCAAATCTTTTCCATTAGACAGCAAACAACCACAGCCATCGTCCTGTTTGCCATATCTGCTTAGCATACTTCCATCAAATAATAGCTAAAGGTTGCCATTGTTTCAGATGGATGTTTGCAAGAGAAATAATTTCCTTCAGAAACAAACAGGGTTCTCTCTAGTATTCGTCCATCAAAAAGAGGGGAGCACATTTTGACCTTTCAGTTTAAGACAAATGAAGTGTCTCTGCAGATAGGGCTACACACTATTTACTAAGTCAAGAATCTAAGATACTCCATTCTGCTTATCTGTAATTTAGAATAAAAGCACAATCAAAATGAAAATTGATGTTTTCAGTTCTCTATTTTCTAATTCCATACATATGAATTCTTTGAGACTTCCATTCATGTGACCACTAGTATATGAAAAACTAAAAAATGTAGGTCCTCGGCAAAACAATAAATACCTCTTGTACATTCACTTTTTCCTCTTTCTTCTCCCACACATCACCTTTTCTCTTTCATCTTTTCAAAATAACAACATGCAAAGTAATTCTGCTATAAAATGAACTTCAAACATTCTTCAAAGCTGACTTTTCCTTGGCCCCACTCTCCTAGAACCTGTTAACTAAGTAAGGCAATCTGATAAACCACTGTTTCTTAGGGTGGCCCTAGTTTAACCAGTTACTCTTCAGAGATGACACACTCACATTCCAACAAAAATTCTCATTACCTTAAATCAATATTTCATTGTAAAGCTGCACTGTAGTTTTAAAGACAATGTTGGGCATTCTGGAATGTAAATGTTCTTGAGAGTTTCTGATGTCTTAGAAGACTGATAATGGAGATATTTGAGGGTTAAAATAATCCTGATGTGGTGGAGGAAAATGCTGAGACTGCCATTTTCTTTTTACTCTCTAAGGTGCAAAGGGCCAACTCCATGAACTGGCATCACTGGCCGTAATCACTCTCCCAAGTTTTCTTCCTGGATTTTATTTTACTTTGGATAAAGTTCTTTCTACCATCTTGTTGTTCCTAATCCCTTCCTAATCCCATTACCCTAATTTCCAGAAGAAAACAAAACTGTTGAGAATTAAGGTCTCTGATTTTTGAGCAGTGAGGGAGCAGAGTCAAAAATCAAGTATTCCCATTGATTTAGAAGACATGGCAATTTCCACGAAAATAACTGTGCATTTTATGTTAAGTAGTTAGACTGAGTGAAACAAAACTCGTCATTGAGGAAGATGATAAAGAAGAAAACCTTTCAAGCTTTTAAAGGCTAATTTTTCCAGGAGTGTCATTTAATATCCATAGTTCATAAGGACAGTCTGACCTATCAGCATTGGAAAGAAATGCTCATCCCCAAAGGCTCAAACACTAATCAGACAAAAGCTTCTGTGAATGTGTGAGCCTGTGACGGTTCACGCTACTCCTTTGTCTGCACATTGTCCATTTGCCAGAGATTCAAGATTTGTTGGCACTGCAGGGAGTGTCCTTCTAATCCATCTCAACAGCACAGGGAGATTTGGCCCAGCATTCACAAGTGATTGTACTGTGTATTCCCTGAAAAGGAACACAAGGGTATTTATTTCTATAGCAGAGATCCACATTTACCCACAGTGACATTATTTCACAAATTAAAGGTAAAACAGAAATCCTCTATTGCACAGGAAATCACTGTCAGTTTCCATGACTAGTTGTAGAGAAAAGCATTTAAAGAGAGTGTTTCTAACATAGGGCTCTTTCTGACAGCATTCCTGTCAGGGAAGTGATGCTGAGATCAGACAGGTTATTTTCACATTAGACTTTAAAATCACATCTGGTAACTTAATTTCTGGAACTAGGCAAACTCCTCTGGTAAATGACTCTTCAAGTTGTAGCTTGAAAGGATATGAAAAACAATGTGAATCAAAGAAACCCTTTTGTCTTCACACCCTAAAAGTGTCTTTCCCTGTTGTTTTCCCTTCACACAATTGCACCAAAGCACCAGACAAAGGTGCTAATGAAAGCCTTCTGATGGTAATGAAGATTTCCAGGAGACCTGGGCTATAGGTGGAGAAAACCATCCTGTCAATGCCACTGTCCAGTGCGTGAATGTTTCCAAATCTTCTTTGGGGGTATGTGGGAATGAGATCAGACACATGATACAGGTTCAGGGCATAGGCACAGCAAGACCGCTCAGTAAATCTGCTCCCTTCAGGCACACGCAGTGTCTTTCCAGGACACCCAGCTGACTTTACACAGGTTATCAACCCCAGGGACTCCTGGGCTTTGGAAGAGAAGACCAGAGAGAAGAGTCAATGACACTTCACTGAGGACACCAGGATCTCCCAGAGAACTTTTATTTCTTTAGAATGAAATCTAACTTCCATACAATTTCCTCCTCTAAGACTAGTTCTGCTATAAGCTGTTTTGGCACTGTGCATCCAAAAAGAAGTTAAAGAAAGAGAGCCATTGCATGTGACGTCTTTTCTTGTGGATTTTTCTCTAAGCAGTGACAGGTTACACAGGCGGCTGCTAACATAAGCAGGCGACACTTCAGATTAATGCTTTAACAGGGGCAGAAAATCTGACAGAGAATTTGTCAGAAAATGTAAGAGGGCCTGAAACAAATTATTTATTACTTCAGAACTCTGTACGAGTCAGCCACCACAGAATAATAGAGTTTGACTGTGAAGACGGAAGGAGTGAAAAATTAAGAATATTTTTTTCCCATCCTCTGGTTAATATAAAGCATAAGGGATATACATCTCCTCTCCAGGGTTGACATGCACAGAAGATAAATTCAAGAGCACAAACAGACACAGGATTGAGACTCCTTACTCTGGCTGAGGCTTTCTCAGTTCAATAGTCTGTTCTGCCTTCCTCCTTCCTCCTCCTTCCTCCAGAAGTAGGCTAACCATATTTCTTTGAGACAAAAATGGGACACTGGGATGGCAAAAATGGGTTAGGGTATGTGCTGGCAATTCAGGGGAAGGGAGGAGGTAGAGCAATCTGAACAGGAGCAGAGCAGTCAGGTCAGGAACAAGAAAATACTGTGGGAAGCCAATCGATGATTTTATAATAATGATATGTGAAACACCACACAAATGGCCAGGGCCAGTGCAAGGAATTTTGGCACTTTCGTCTTTTTGTAAAAACCCAAATTTGCCATCCCTATAAGCCCCGCTGTAAATGTCCTGCCCAAAACACCTGCTGCTTTAAACAACCCAGTGCCAGAAATGCCCAATAACCCCCACAGTGCCAGAGAGAACCCCCATAGTACTTACCTGCATCTTGACCACATGGGGTGTTTTACTCCCTGGAGAAAGCTGAAGAAATACATTCAGCAAGAGCCTCCTACCCATGGCTCCTGTTTCCTCACAGTGGCAGGAACAGCAGTAGCAGTCATAGTCCATTGCAGTTAGTGCCTGCAAAGAATCATCTTTAATGTGGGGCAAAAGGGGTAGCAATTTTGGGGCCCCCTCAACAGACTAGGCCCGTGGCAACTCAACTGCCCATTTTCTCTGTGTTAAAGACAGCTGTTCTCTTAAAAATGGAACAAAATAGACATTCATATTAAAATGACAGGAGAGTAAGAGAATATGAAAAAATGGCACTGACTCTTTTAAAATGGTACATATGGTCAGTCGATCCAGAATGGGGTGGTAAAGACAAGGTGCCATCCAAGCTATGCAGATAGCGGAGTACTGTGCACAGTTGTAGTGCCAGAGAAGAGACCGAATAGGCAGTAAGGATGGGAATATGATGGCACCTCATAAACCTTGAGTCTCAAGGAATGAACCTTAGCTTAATTCCATTCTCTTAGCCAATAGTAACTCTGGCTAAAAGAGAGAGAGAGACTCCAATAGTGCAGCAGTTCTCAGAACATTAAAATAGAACTACCAATATGTTCCAGCAATTCTACTTCTGGATATTCATCCCAAAATAACAAAAACATAAATTTAAAAAGATACATGCGTTCTTATGTTTATTGCAGCATTATTTATAATAGTCAAGATAAAGAAATAGCTTGTGTGGATGAATGAATAAAGAAGATGTAGTACACACACACACACACACACACACAAAATGCTACACAACCATAAAAAAGCATGAAATCTTGCCATCTGAGACAATATAGATGGACCTTGAGGGTATGATGTTAAGCTAAATAAGTCAGACAGAAAGGCATATACCATGTGGTTTCCCTTATATGTGGAATCTATCGAAACAAAGCAAATAAATTGACTGCTAACTGAAATACGCAAAGAAAGCATTCACAAGCCTTGCTTCCCAAATTATGTGTCATGGGGTTTGATAGGATACTATATTTATTATCCATTCTAGATTTAGAAAAAGACTCTTATTCACTCAATTTCTGTCATGGTATCCAACAAAGGAACCAACTTTCCTCTCTGGGCTTTTATACAAGATGGGCCTTTCCCCTCTTCTTCTGAAAGGGGGCTTCTCATTTCCGATACCTGTGAAGAGTTTAAGGGAATCTCCACTTGAAGATCTCCAAAATCCCTCTATTTTAGTTTGTTTTTTTTTTAACTTTTAGATGAGTTAAATTTGCATATCACGTCAAACCATGATAAGAAAACCAAATGGAAATGCTTTTCTGAGCAAAATGAATGGAGCTATTAAAATAGGATAAACAAGGCTACATTCAACTGCAAATTTTGGCTTTGGAGACTGTTATCTCTGCTTCAGTACTACCTATCAAAGGGAAGCTCAACTCCTAGCCTTAATTATTATATAAACATGACTACACATAAGCACTTTGGATAAAAGTCTGTTCAACCTGTTGGCATTCAAAAGATGACATCTCACTCTAAGCTCCTTCTAAGATTTCTACAGGGACACAGGATAGATTAACAACTACATTTTCAATTTTACTGTGAGCCAGGTTTCGAAAATAGTAAAAGTTTTGTCTCTAAAAAACAGGCACTTTTAAAAGTGCTGAATGCATCAGGGAAATTTTTGAAGACTCACTTCCCCCAGGACTCACATCATCTGAACAAGTAATCAGTCTCTGCAACTACCATTTGCTCCATCATCATTTCTGAGAGTCTGGTGACAAGGGAGGCATTATCAGATGAAGAGAGCAATGTTCTATTATTCAGTATATTGAGTTATTAGCTTTGGTGATGAACTGCCCACTGCAGGATTTGTCTAGCCTCACATATCAATCACTAAAATCACAGGCTGGTGTAATGAGTCTAGACCTCAACTCTAGGTTCAATCTCTACTACTAATAGGATATATTCATCAGGTCATTTAAGAGATTTTGCTTATTCACTAATAAGAGACAGAAAAAAAAAGTTCTCTTCATTTTCTTACTCAATAAAAAGAATATGATGTGGATAATGCCTATATTCATATAACTGCCTGAAGTAACCCATGTTCAAACACGTTTCCTTTGCCCTTATCTCTATACAACCTTGCATCAAAGACCTGGCAGCCACTGGTTGTCCTGTCAACATTGACTTTTCAGTTCCTCCATGTCTATCCCTGATTGTTTGGGAACCGCCTTGTCGGACCGCTCTCTTCTCTGTCAGTAGACACCTGCTCTTTCTCATTCTCTCACCTGCTAAATTTTACCTCTTCCTCATTATTAATCCAACCACCCAAATGAGCTTAAAGAATTAGTCACCTAGCCAAGGCTTTCTCAAGTTTTAGCGCGTAAAAGATTGACTGGGAGATCTTGTCAAACCAAATACTTTGTCCCACTCTCAGAGTTTCTGATTCAATAGGCCTGAGAATTTACTTTTTTTCTTTTTTTTAAAGGAAAGGTACAGGCAGGGATGAAAGTGACTGGGCAATCAGGAAGAGAGAAGGGGAAGAAACAATTTATTTTTATTAAGTTATTCACATTGATTGTCTCCTCACCATTCTCCAGCCCCAGGTCATGAACCTGGGACCTTGGGATATATGTGAGACTGCTCCAGGGTGTATTTTTGTCTGCTAGGCCATAGGGTGTGCCTAAGAGTTTATATTTCTAACAAGCTTCCAGCTGGTGCTGAAATTAGCTAGTCCATTTAAGCAATATTCATGTAAATAAAGAGCCCTTTTCTATTTGTGAAGCTATTGAGGAATTGGAGAGTGATACGGAGGTTGAGAGTTGTTGAGGAAGGTGAGGGATTACAAGTGAGTAGTAAATATGAAATGATTTTTTTCCAGATACTAGATACTTTAAAAAAAAGAAAGGTAGAGTGGAAATCAAGTAGATTCAGAAAATTTTTCAAATTATGGTAGAACCCAAAATTCAGAACTTAAAGTAAAAATTTAAGTAAAGATTTTACAGCTATTATAATCATGCCCCCAGGAGGAAAAGTGAATACTAATGAGGTATTTGGAAAAATAGGAGTTCTCAGCAGAAAAACATAAACTGTCAAAATGAATCAGCTGAAAACTGTAGAGCTAAACAACATAATATCTGAACTGAATTCTCTGAACAAGTTCAATAGTTTAACAAAGATGACAGAGGAGTCAGTGAAATTACAGATACATCAACATAAATTATGTCACTAATCCACATTACTTAAGAATAGAGAGAGAAAAGAAACTTTAAAAAATTAACAGTCTGCTGCACCATGGTGGGGTGGTGGTTTGTCCAGTCACCTTTGGTTGAGGGTGCAGTCTTACTATATCCCGAGGACCTGGGCTCAAGACCAGGGTGGGGTGAACAAAATGCCTCTTCCTCCTCTTTCTTCCTGCCTGTCTGCTTCTGTTCACCTTCATTCATGCCTGCACCTTTCCTTTAAAATATATATATAAATGCAGTCTAAGGAATCATTCAGAAATTATCTAACATTTATGTCACTGGAAACCCAACTATAAAAGAGAAAAAAATAGTGAATAGTGACTGAAAACTTCTCAAATATGGTAAAAGACATACATTTACAGATTCAAGAAGCCCAGAAAATCTCAAGCAGAATAAATTCATTAAGAATCATGCCCAGACAAAACAAATGGAAATTTTTGAAAAGCAGAGAAAAAAAAAATCAGCTGGAAAGTGGTGGTGGGGGGAGAAATTACATTGCATAAGGAGAAAACTATTCAAAGGTAGCTTTTTTCTTATCTAGACATTTGGAAGTCAGAAAAAAATACAAAAATATTTTTATGTCAACCCTAAAAATATGCTAAGGAATGAAGACAAAATAAAGGACTTCTCAGATGAAAGAATACAAGAATGTATTATCAGCAGAGATCTTTCTAAAAAATGGTAAAGAAGTTTTTCAAGTTAAAGGACCATGATACCAGAGGGAGCTTGGAACCTTAGGAATGAAATAAAAACATCTTAAATGGTAACTACCTTGGGAAATAGACTTTTTCCTGCTCTTAAGTATTTAAACATGTATGTGTGTAAAAAGCAAAAATTATAATATTGTCCAGTGGCTTTTTCATACATCTATACTACATCTATGATAGTTTTAAAAAATCTATATGGTGGCAAAACTTACACATTTTACCTAAAATAGTTAAATATCAATTCTAGTAGAACTTGGAAATTTAGGTATGCATATTGTAATTCTTTGAACAACTGAAATTTAATAAAGTGGATGCATCGCTGTGGCCTAGTGGTTTAATCCACAGTGGTACAGTCCTCATACATCTTAAGACTCCTGGTTCAGGACACAGGGCCAGGGAAACAACCAAGATGAACAACTAAATAAAATAAATAATGTGTTTCTTTTTCCTCTCTCTGCCTGCCTACCTGCCTGCTCACCTTCATCCCTGCCTGCATCTTTCCTTTAAAAAAAAGTTAATAAAGTGATATAGCCAAAAGGTGTATTTATAAGTTGAAATGAAAAACAAAAAAATGCTCATGTAATTTAAAAAAATCAGAAAGATGGGAAAAGAAGAAAAGGAAACAGAAGAGGAAAACATAAAACAATTATATGGTACACTTAATTTCACCCATATCAATGTGTACATTAAATGCAAATGATTCAAATACCAATTAAAAGACTGTCTGATTATATATATTTTTTAAACAAAAAGAGGTGCTCCCTGTGGCAGTTGAACACACCAAGTATAGTCTACATATATCCCAACATCCTGGGTTCAAGACCTGGAACCAAGGCAAGCAAACAACTAAAATAAACAAGTAAATAAAATAAACAAAGTGCTTCTTCCTCTTCCCTCTTTCTGCCTGCCTACCTCCTTGCCTTCATTCCTGCCTGCATCTTACCTTAAAATTAAAAAAAAAAAAAAAAAGCAATAAGCTATCAGAAGCTCATTTTACAGACAATAATCCAGACAAGTTAAAAATAAAAAGATATGCAATGTGAATGCTTCTCAAAAGTCACCTGGAGGACCACATTCATACCATAGTAAACTATAGAATAAGGATTTTTCCACAGGTAAAAAGGAATATTAAATAATTACAATTGATTCACTAAGAAGACATAGCAGTTCTAAATGTGTATGTACCAAGCAATAGAGCTTTGTAATACATAATGTAAAAATGGACAAAAATGTGCAAGTAGAAATGGACATACCCACAAGCATACTTGAGACGTTGACACTCTTCTCTCAGTAGTCAACAGAATAATATAAAGTCAGTCAGTGTACAGAACACCCAGATTCTACCAACTTTCCCTAAATCACAACTACCAAGCACTTTATCCAACAACAGCAAAATACATGTTTTTTCCATGCATGGGCCTTATGTAAGATAAACCATCTCCTGAGTCTTAACCCAGACCTTTGCAACTTTAAAAGAATTTAAGTCATTTAAAGTATGTTCTCTTACCACAACCAAAGCAAACTAAAAACAGAAAACTGCAAAATCTCTGACTATATGGCAATTTTGGGAATTAAAACCCATGGGTTGAGCAACCCATCAGCGAAAATGATCGCTGCAAGGAGAAGTAATAAATATTTTCAAAAAAATGAAATTTAAAAAGGTAAAACAAAAATGCTCAGAAGAAAATATTCATGACTTTGACTTAGGTCAGATTCTTAAATAAGGTACAAAAGCATATTACAGAAAAAAATGATAGATTATTTTTGCATTTATTATAGTAATCATATTGATCATAGCTCTAATTCAAAGTTTCTGAACCTTAGAAATCTCAACATTTGGGACAAGAGAATTCTTGTGAGGGGTTGTCTTATATTTGGTAAGACATTTAACAGCCTTTGTAACGCCCAGTAATCTGCACCTCCCCCACCTCCATAGTTTTTACAGCCAAAAAATGCCTCTAGACACACAATTTGTGAGACTAAAATCATCCCCCCACCTCTCATGCTAAAAACTACAGCTTTAATTTAGTAATTGTAGCTGCTATCTATCTTTTCTTTCTACCTGCTGCATTTTGATTTATTAAGCTTGATTTTTGTCAAACCAATGGATAGGTAGTATCCTCTCATTTGTCTCTGATTTCTGTTGAGAATGTTTGTGTATATTCATTATCCCTTTGGTTTTCTTCTCTGTGAATTACCTGGTTATGTCCTTTTTCTAGCCTCCTTTTTCTTACTGTGGTCAGTGCTTTCTATGTTCTGGATACTCATTTCTTGTTAGTTGAATGCATTCATCGCATTACAAATATACTTTCAAAGACTTCAGTTTGTCTTGCTTTTTTTTTTATAGTCTTTCAATGTATAGAAATTTTTTTGAATTTCATATAATCAGCTCATCAACTTTTTCCTTCATGGTTTGTCTTGTTTAAAAATTCATTTCTTTCCCTAAGGTTATAAAGATTCTCACTTATGCTTTCTTCAATTAACAAATGTTTGGAATCATTCTCAAGTTTTGTTTTTAACATCTAATCTGTCTGCAGTTGATTTCTATGGTTTGTAAAGATTCTATTTTGTTTCATATAAACAACAAATTGTCCTAGCGGTGTGCATTGAATAGAATATACTTTCTTATTAAATGTCAATAAATCCATTCTGCTTAATTAGTATATTTGTTTCACCCACAATGGTGCCACAAATACCATGTTGATGACTAAATCTTTATAATAAATTTTTATTTATGTTAAGTCAAGTCCCTCTAATAAACTCGTCTCCGAAATTGGCTTTTTTCAGTTGTACCTTTGCTATTTTTTATGCAAATATTTTAGAATTGAATTATCGCATACTGTACAGAATGTCAGCTGAGAAGATGTTGAATTTATAGATTAATTTGGGAAGAAGCAGCACGTGTATAACATAGTGTGTTCCTGTGTTTTCTCACGCCATTTATTGAGGTTGCTGTTTTCTTGAAGCAGTGTTATAAGTACTCATAATTTCTACCCAAATTATTTTAGATTTGCTCATATTTGGGAGGTTGCAACTATTAAAATATCAATTTTTTAATTAAAATTCCCCAATTTGTCACTAGTAGAGAAGGCAGTATTTTTATTTTTATTTTGATGATATACCCTATAATTATGCTGTATTCTGTAATTAATTCTACAGATTTGTCCGTAAATCCAAATGGCTTTTCTGGGTATGTCTTTATCAAGACTGACAGCTTTCTTTCTTTCTTTAATTAGCTGTGATTTGTTCTTCCTGCCTCACTCTGACGACTTTGAACTCTAAATAACGTCGAACGGAAACAGTAGCAGTGGGCATCCCTGTCTTACTGCTGAATTTAAAGGACATTTTTCTGTTTTATTACTATGTATGTTTTTATTTGCCTTAGGAAGATACATTTTATCAGGCAAGGAATTTAGCCATGTCAATTTTATTTAACCCAGGGTACCAAACAGAATGTACAATTTCTTTGTAATACTTTTCTTTCCACGTACTTATGCATGGGTTTACTTTTCTCTTAGATAATATCAGCCTAGAACATTAAGCTCACTTGGAGGAAGAAAAAAATTTATGGAATTTGACAAAATTAGAAGATGAGACAGCTCCACGTTGTTGGTTGAGCTCTCTTTTTAAAAAATAATGCTCTTTGGAGAGCCCTGGTGGATTAAGTTAAGTCAGTCACCTCCTAAGGCGCTTAGTGTCTGTACATCCCAAGGAAAGCATTCATGACCCATGAGTAAGCAACAACTAAATGAAAATAAAATAAAGATGCTTCTTCCTCCTCTCTCTTCCTGCCTACCTGCTTATTTGCCTTCACTCCTGCCTACACCTTTCCTTAAAAAAAAAAAAAAAGAAAGAAAGAAGATCAGTTGTCCCTCTCCTATGGCTCAGGTGGCTAAGACACAGGTTTTCAATGCTATGCACTCAGGTTTGAGACCTAGAATCAGGGTAGATTTAATAATAATAATTATTATTATTATTGAAGCAGTAATCATGATAATAACTTCCTATTGAATAAGAAAAGACGAAATCCTGCCATTTGTAACAACATGGATGGACCTAGAAGGAATCACACTGAGTGAAAAAGGTAGAGAAAGACAAACTTCTTATGATTTTCACTCTTATGTGCTATATAGAGAAACCAAATAAAGAGGAATCGCATCAAACAAAAATAAACTTTTAGTCTATAATATCAAATGCATAGTTATTAGAAGAGAAGGGACAGGAACACTGAATAAAAAAGTCAATTATGTGGTGAAGGATATTGGACAGTTAGTAGTATCTTTACTGGGATAAACATTTTCAACCTATACGATGCTTTAATGCAATATTCCTTCAATATAATTTTTTTTAAGTCACAAAGAAGACAAAGTATTAGAACCTCAAAAAAAAAAAAAAAGATCTTGATTGCTTGAACGTGATGGGCATTTTCAAGACCGCACCCATCCAGTGAGGTACTGTCAGGGCTGTGTCCCATGCTCTCACCCAACCCTTATCCCCGCCCTCCACCACCCTGTCCTTTCTATCCAGTGACTCATGCTTTAAGGGAAACTAGAAAAAACCTTTACCTTCCAGAAAGGGCAAAACTGTAAGTTTATAGAAAAGATTGTATGTCGGCACCGCTGCAAAAAAAAAGAAAAAATCAAAATAAAAGATAACAGATGATGGGTTTGCCAGAATTTAAGAACTGTGATTCTTGGGTGTCCTGCAAAACTTATGGATGAGTGACGCTTTCTACTCCCCCTACCCCTTTTAAGTTTTGCTTTCCCGTATGATGTCTCTCCGACTTTTCAAAATTCTCATAATTTCCTTCCATAATATACGGATTTATTTGAAAAATACATCTGGTAACACTAGCAGTTACTGCTTCATAGTCAAACATTTCAAAAATGTCCAGAAATCATAAGAATTTGAAAGATCATTTAAAGAAAAAGGGAAATTGAAGAACTGTGAGTCACATATCACATAAGAAAAGGAGGAGGTGAACTAGTAAGTTAAGATTAAACCCAATGTGAAGACAGGAATAAAACTCATCTGAATTCTTAGGAAGAAATCAATCTGCTAAATATGTGGGTTTTCTGAATAAACAAAAGGGCAAAGGTTTTCACTTAAGTCTAGACAACTTGCTTCATTCTGGCACTTAATGTCTATCTTCTCTGAGCATGAAATAAACATTATGGAAATTTACCTATTCAAGTGAAACCTAGTGAGAGCTATTTCATATATATCTAGATATCTAGATATCTAGATATCTAGATCTATATATCTATATATAGATCTAGATATCCTGTATCTCCACAGAAAGGGATTTTATAAAAAGGAAAACCAAAGACTTAAGGACATAATGAACAGCAAATTTCATCTAGTTCAATATTTCCCAAAGTTAATTTGAAAAAAAATATATAAATAAAACTTTATTGGTACGGCAAAAAGTGAGGGAATGTGATTTATCTACCCCCACCCCCTTTTTAAAGCCTAACCTCTTTAAGCTTAACTCCAAATAGCTTGAGCATCTTCACCAGGATGATACAGAGCACTCCACCTTCAACAACTGAGTCAAGTTCTCTCTCTATTGCATTACGTACTTAAGGATCTTTCTCTAAAATATTGTACAACTATTATTTCTATCCTCAGTTATTATAATATGGACAACAGGAATTTTCTCATGACTAGAAGTCAGCGAAAGGCAATCCATACATGTATGAATTTACTTTTAAAAGTATAACAGAAACATTAAATATCTGGAGTTATATCATTTGGAAATATTAAAAAACACAGTTATTATAAAATCATGAATGAAAATGAAGGTCATTTGTATTTCATGGACCACTAATAGTAAAGTTTTGGATACAGATGCTTCTGAAAAAAAAATATGATTTTATTTTAAATAGATTTTTAACATGAGTAAGTACTCTTTAAAACAGGTTGAATCATTCTAAAGTAAAATAGTCAAATGTTTAAATAATGTGATGATTATCACTAACACCTAAATAAATGTTTAATCATTCCAACAGGAGCAAATCATAAAGAAAATAACAGATTTGTTAAATGTGTTCTTTATTCATTGTATGCCCATTGAAACCTTATTCATGGTTTTCCTACTAATTCTTACAGTCTCTATATATATCTTTTTAATTTCTCCTTTTTATGTTTCCCAAGTTCACTATTCACACAAGCAGACTGAAAAATGATACAAACATTTCAGAACTCTTTGAGAATTCAAATAGGTTTTTACAAGAAAAACTTGAATACTTAAGAAAACAGAATTGCCTGAAACTTGATGGCAGGAATGGGGGGGGCAGGCTAGGTCTAAATGTGTCAAGGGACATTGTGAAGCCTTGTCAGGCTCAAGTAGTGAGTCTTTAATCCTGGAACCCAGGTCAAGCACCAAGCTAGAAAAAAGTCAGGCAGAACTGGACATGACTATGGTATGCAGGTGGGGGTGGGGAGAGAGGGAGACATTTGGAAAAGATGTGAAAAATTGTGGTTTCCTGGTAAATTAAGATGACATAGTACCCTGGGGCTTGCTTCATATATTATTGTGAAATTTGGACTCAAATAGAATGAGGCAAACCCACAAGTTAAAGTGTTTTTACAGTGGCTTAATAATTGCTTTGTAAACAGAAAAGAGCACACTCTTCATAGCATGACTAGAACTTTGATCTACAAATACCCAAGAGACACAGCCATCTTTTGTGAACAAATGTAAGAAGTATGGCAGCGGGGTGCACCAGCTCTAAAAGATTATTTTATTCTTTAAATACAGAACCTGTTGATAGTGTTACATGATATGATGTTTTTCAGATAAAAAGTTTATAGGAGATAACACAAATCAATTTTATCTCTTTAAAAAATGTAAAGCTACTAATAATTTTAGATTTCCCCATTTTGTTTCCTTGTTTAACAATCAGTTGCCCAAGACACCAAACCCTACTTGGACATAAATCTAATTGAAATATATTTTTCTTCTCAATTTTCATATTCTGGATTCCTTGGTGACTTGATTTCCTCTCTTTTCATGCTGCATAGATAAGGATGATTGGCTATTATTCAGACCTCTCTGTGGAGAGGGGATGGGAGATAGAATAAAGATGGAGAAGCAAGGAGACCATAACTCATCTTGTGGCTGGTGAATTTACCACCATTTCCTTATGCTATCTGTAAATTTTATCCAGCTATCATGCTACACTTGTCATTTGGATGAGACTTTGAATACTCATCAAAGGTCTAGACCACAACTTGAGAATTATTCATCTACCACAGTGTCACTGACTTCAGAAGACTTCCCCAGAGGCCACCTGCTAGTATGGTAGCTCTATGCTAGGGAACCAGCTCTTCCTGTGAATTCCTAATATTTCTTTAGCAATTATTGTTTTTCTAGCATCTTTCCAACAATTCTTCATGCAATCATCTTTATGCATAAAGTTCTTTTTTGGAACCTGCCATATGTAAGGCTCTATTCTATCACTAGTAGAACAGTATTGAACAAAAGAATCTCTGGCTTTATGGTGAATACATTTCAAGGGGGAAACTATTCACTATTTGAATAGAACATCTCAAAAAGATGTAACATAGTAAGTGAAAGAGTTCTGGTGGAGGCCATAACCACAGCCTACCATGAGCTTCTTTCCTGGTAATGAATCAATTTTTATTACACATTTAAGATGTACCAGGCAGGCACTGTGAACAGTATATACATGTGCTTCCTCATTGGGATCTGCCTGCTTTCTAAGATACCTGTTAAAATCCAGGTTATGTAATAGTCACTTGAATTTGTGACTTTCCACATACTTTAACTCAGAGATCACTGAAGACGTGACAAAGATGTTCAAGAGGTCTCCTGAAATGACTTGAGTTTTTGTTGGGGAGAAGGATGTCCAGTAGTTCATGTAGTAGAAGGGGAAAAATCTAGATTTAAGTTCAAATCCCAATTCTTTCACTAACTTTTCTGAGCTTCTGCAGTAAGTTGGGGTTAATTCATTCCTCTCAATATTATTGTGAGGATTGACTATTTTATTTAAGAAACATTGGTGACATGGCTACTGTGTTCTTGGCACTATACTTGCTACTTAAGATATGGTCACTAGTGAGACACACAAAGTCATTGCCCCTGTGAGGTGCCTTAGACCCTTGATTCATTTTTTTTTAAGAATAGAAAGCTCATTTGAAGATCAGTTTAATCATTTGTGGGTAAAAGACAGATTCATTTTGGGGTGACAAGATTCAGTTTTCTAGTCTTTTCCAGGTATCCTTAAATCTTAATCTTCTCAGATCTATTGAGGTAGAGCCACCACAGAGCTAGATTCCTGGCCCTTCAGGTGGCAAACAGAGATGGATTTACATTCAGAATCCAGTCAAATCTATTCAGGGAAGTAGCAGTCACTGAGAAAGTTTTCTAAAGTCTATCTGAAAGGCCCAAATGTCACCTTTTCTTCTAAGAGTCCTTTGATAAATTCATTCCAAATCTCTTTGCAAATATTAAACAATGTGCCTTTAGTTTAAAAGACTTAAAGATTTAAAAATCAGTAGTCTTTATTTCCACCGTCTTCTCTTTCTCAGCACAATGACAATACTGTTCTAATAAATATTGTTCAATGTCTTTTTATAAGAAAATCTTAAGCAGGATAAAAATATGGAACCTAATTCTTAAATGAGGTGGGGTGTATTAGCTTAAAATAATGAACTATGGCATATATAAAATCTTCAAAAAAAACTTCAATAAGTAAAACGCATAATTTGGGGATTTTTTTATGCCATTAGTGATGCTTACCCATAATGTAGTCTATCTAACATACAGAAGGGCTGACAGTAAGAATGCTACAGTTCATACTGCTCGACGACTCCTAATGAACACTAGATATGTTGTGTCTTTTTTTTGTCTTTCAAGTTCTTTGTCACTTCACACACTTTCATATTAGGAAGAATTAACACTCCAAAATAATGATTTATTGAATTATTTGCAATATTTTAATATGTCTAGAGATATGAACATGTTAAAAATTAAGTTAATGATCAACTCCCGGTGGTGACTCGATAGGACTCACTTTTGGGTCGCTCCCCAAAGACACTGAAGAAAAACCCCCCAAGTCACCTATTTTCCTGAGAAAAACACCAGAAAACAACCAGCACTTCAGACAGAGATGAATCAGCTGACAACAATGGTGGGTAAGGGCAACTGCGTGGTTCTCAGCTAAGCCCGTTGATATGGATTTGGGATGGAATCTGGAGTCTCCAGACATGTGGTGGGGCAGAGGCTAGGATTTCCGGACCAGTTGCAGAGACAGCAAGAGGTGGACTCAGTGGGCTGAGACACGGAACCACAGAGGGCCGACTTGGAAGTGGGTGAAAAGAGAGCACGCACACCGGGAGCTGAGCTGGAGCCCACACAGTGGGCGCAGCCATAACCGGAAATTAGCCAAAGAGCTCAAACCTCTCATACAACCATTTCACACCAGAGCCTGGGGTCTACTGAGTGGAAATCCACCCACCACATATCCACCCAGTGGAAATCCCGCACATCAGGAGCCCCGCCACCACCCCTCCTCAGATTACAGTGAAAAGGCAGTCCCAAGCCTCAAAGCTACCTGATAGCACCACCTTCAGGTAAAGGCGAAACTGTAGCCTGATTGCCAACCCCACAATGCCAGGGAAACTGAACCTTCAGAAATACAAACAGAATGCCAAATAGAGCAAAGGCACAGAGAAATATATGTGAAATGATGGATCCAATCAAAAACCCAGGGAAAATCTGAATACAGCAGATGTATATAAATTACTTGAAGAGGAATTTAGGGTAGCAGTGATTAACATACTCATGGAAATCCAGAAATCAGTAGAGGCAGTAAACGAGAATGTCACGAAGCAAAGAGAAGAATTAAAACAAGACATCAAACAGGTAAGAGACACAATGGCTGAATTAAAGAACTCAACAGAGGGGCTCAACAATAGGATGGATGAGGCTTCCAATAGAACCAGTAATCTGGAAGACAGGACAGAGGAACTCAATCAAGAAAACCAGCAAAGGGATAAAAATATTCAAAGAATTGAAGACAGCATTAGAGACCTCTGGGATAACATCAAAAGGAACAACATTTGTGTCATAGGGGTCCCAGAAGAAGAAAGAAAAAAGGGAGCAGAAACCTTATTTGAAGAAATAATAAATGAGAACTTCCCTAATTTGAAGAATGAAGCAAGCTTCCAGATCCAGGGAGCTCAAAGCGTTCCTAACAAAAGAAACCTAAGCAGAAATATATCTAGACACATCGTCATAAAAATGTCAAAAATTCAAGATAAAGAAAGACTATTAAAAGCAGCCAGAGAAAACATATTACATGCAGAGGAGCCCCCATAAGATTGTTAGCAGACTTCTCAAATGAAACTCTACAGGTCAGAAGGGAATGTCGTAATATATCCAAAGTGCTGAAAGAAAAGGAGTTTCAGCCTAGGATACTATATCTGGCAAGATGATCATTCAGAAGTGAATGAATGATAAAAACCTCTTCTGACAATCGAAAGTTAAAAGAGTTTATCACCACAAAACCTGCTTTACAAAAAAATATTAAAGGATGCTCTATAAAACATAAAGAAACCACACAGAAAATCAGTAAGACAGCAAATATCAAAAGTGGGGAAGAAGAGAAGAGAACAAAAATGTGGATATTAGAATGAGTGGAAGACTAATATGCTTTCAAATAAAATTATGTAGTAAACATAGAACTGTGAATGAGGAAGTGAGATAAAGAGAACACACTCATTAGGCTAAGTATAATCTGTTTTAATCCTTCCTGAAGTTAATCTAATGATCATCAGCTCCCAGAAAGGTGATCTTGTTGGCAATCACTCCTACTGTCAGAGAAAAAAATCTTTATTTCTATTGCTTAAGAGAACTAGAGGTGCCATAGATAAGGTAGAGAAGTGGAAATGGAAAACAATGTAATTGGTATAATTTCACAGTGAAATGACCAGTTTGAATACAATAAAATTAAATAACTGCAGTGTTCCTTAGTTGTTGACTCTTGCCAATTTTTTGTGTCCTTCCTGGAGGAGGGTGCCAAGTGAGACAACAGATGAATTTTAAGCTGTACTTTTCACCTTTAATTGAAGGATTAATTGTAGTCCCTTTGGATAGGAGAGCACCTGAATGATTTTGAGGTGTGAGTTGAGTTTTGCTTTTTTTGTTTTATTTTACTTTTAAAGTGACTGAAGAAAAGCAGATCCATTCTTTTTTGTTGTTCAAGTTTCACAGTACTGTTTCAGGAAAAATTACCTTTGTTGTACATCAGGTGCTGGGTTTCCTTCAGCAGACATGAAGCAAAGGGAATCAGAGAAATGTGAGTTGAATTTTCAAAGGCAACAGATAAGACTCTTGTGTCAAATGTTTTTGTCCAGAGTTTCATGTTGATGATACCTGGAGCAGTTTTATAGAATTCATAGGAAGTAATTATGACCTGATTTGTCTGTGTGGTATTTGAATCCCATTCCCTTTCCCCACCACTCGCTCACTTTTCCAACCTCTCCATCTCCAGGGATGTCATTTCTTCCCCCCTACTCCCACCCACCCAGGTTAGCCACACAGGAAAAGAAACAATGAATTCAACTCAGGAACATCAAAATAGTCAAAGCAGTCTGTCTGACAGCAGAGTAGTGTATTATTCTGAGTCACAACTAAAGGAAGAATGTTTTTCCTATGTTGAGCTCCTGAAGGTCCTTATTCTTTCACGATTCCAAAAACAAGGGACTTGACTTTCTTTATGCAGGACCTTAACCAATGACCTAAGCTGCCCAAACATAGAACAACAATCCTGTTGACCTCAGAGAGAGACTGGTGAAGACAAAGAATTTTCACTCCCACTTGAGGACTTTTTTTCCTTTTTCCCCATGGGTCTTAATGTTATAAGAAAAGAACGAAAAAATATTGTGATTTTAGTGTAATTATCATAACTGCTATATTGTCACAAAGAAAATAATTCATAATCATTTCCATTTTCTATGTTGACAATTTCATTTGGGAAAAACATTTGCATTAATTTTTCCCTGTAATCTAAAATATCCTTTTTATGACTATAACTATACATCGATACATATATATACATATTATATATATATATATATAAAACACATCACTAAACTACAGTTATCAGAAGAGTGGTATGTTCAATATAAACACTGAATTCTATAACTTTGAATATTTCCACATGTGCAAGAGTTAAAAAGTAATATTTGTTCTCCTAAGGTTGGTAGGTTAGCTTAGGTTGGGGCTAGAACAAAGAAAAGGGAGATGCCTCAACAAACAAGGCCCTTCAGTGGTGAGATAGAAGTGTGACACAGCAGTAAATACATTCTTGTGGTCAAAAGACAGAATCAAGAAGGCAGCTCAGCCAAGCAGGCTTAAATTGGTTGGCTGAGCAGGCTCACTAACTAACCTGACCAACCCAGACTAACCTCTCCCCCACTATAATCGTCTTAACATAGAATTGCATATGGACCCATACATTAAGCTCTTTATAACAGAGTGGATTATGGGTAATGAGCATATGCATTTGAGGAAACCCCCTACTCCTGGAAAAGGCAAACTTTTTTCCCGGAAATCTGCTCTAAAATGTCCACTGGGTGGAGAAAGAGAGAAACTACAGAAAAGACCACTCACAAATGTGTGTACCCTAAGTGGACAGTGGTCAGTGTTCACTTGAACCTTGCCCACTTCTCATTACCTTGAAGAGTGTATTCTCTATTGCTATATTAAATCTCCTATTTTTTTTCACTTCTCTGTCTGACATGATCATCTTCCATGTTGGAAATAAGGACCTAGACTCTGGGTTTTCCCTGATGCCCACCAGCTATAACAAAGGCAATGAATTTCAAATACAGACAATCTTCACTCTCCGTGTCATCTCCTTTGAGTTCTTCTATACTCATTAAGGTTGGCGTTTTTGTGCTATAAAAAAAAAAAAAAAAAGACACTATAGCATAGTTGCTAAAATTGGGGACCTTCCTAGGTTTACAATTCTTCTTGCAATGTAGTTCTTAATATGAAAGGATCGCTGGGAGGTTACTTACCTTCTTCAGTTTTCTTATCTATAAGATGGAGCTAATTGCATTTGCTTCATAGAACTGTTATAACAATTGAAGCTGTTTAGAGCAATACCTGTAGCTTAGCAGTTGTTTGAAAGATAGGTCTCCCCAAGATGTCCAGAAGAGAACTTCACAAGGCATATCGCTTTGGTTCATGAATTATTTTGAACTAAGGACAATCAAGGCCCTGGAGAATCAGGAAAATCTTTTATCACTCCTTTAATTTTCATCCTAAAGGAATGAAAATTGGTGGCATTAGCCACAATTAGAATTTTAATCAGAAATAAATCCTATCAGAAAAACATTTATATGCCAGGGTAAACATTTTAAAAAACATGTAAAAAAAAAGCATCTGTTCTTCATCATGTGAAGTCTCCCTCTCCCCTCATATGAGTCCCCACTCTCTTTCCTTGATGCCTCAGGTCTTTATCTCATATCTTAGCTCAGGATATTTACCATTGTTTTGCCCCATGGACATTCTCCATACATAGGTAATTAAATTTATTCTTCTCTCCTACTGACCTGGTATTAATTTGATTGATTAATAAGCCTCAAAAAGGCCCAAGACGGATAGGAGGCAATTTCCTCCCTGCCATACATGTTCAATGATGTTAGCTATGATGATTATTTTAACTTCCCAATACATTTTCTAACCTCTATGTCAAAAGAGAAAATCCAGGACTCTTAAAAATTCTCTAAAACAGAGTTTCTCAACTTCAGCTTCGTTACAGTTTTGGGCTATACAACTTTATTTTGGGGTGCTGTTCTGTGCATGGTAGAATGTTTAGTAGTGTCCCTAATCAGTAGCTCCTGTCATTGAAAATCACAAATGTCTCCAGACAAATGTCCCTTGGTGAAAGGAGGGGGCAGAAGACAAATCACCCCAGTGAGAATCACCATTCTAAAATATTCAACTATGTAAAGTCATGTCTTATGTGAATATTCTCTATCAATGGAATTATTCAAAAGATTGTCCAAAGATTCAATCAGCACCTATCTCCTTTTTTAAAACTTAAGTTTGGATAGGATAATTTAGTTACTACTTAAAAAAAATAGAAACTCCCAAGTTATGAAGGAAAGAAGGGAGGAAGAGAGGGAGGAAGTTTTACTATAAAAGAATTAAAAAGAATTCTCTATTATTTCACTGGGAACCACTTCTCTCCCAGCGAGACACAGCACGTTGAGTTTATTTAGCTAAAGCACAGTACTAAAACATAGATGTTTTCTCTAATTTAGTTTTCCTTTAAAAGAGTAAGGACCATCCCATTAGATGGTTAATGATCTGTGATGTTTTGTTACATATTTACATATGGATTAACGGAACGATAAACCACTTTTCCAGTACCCACTTCTGGGATAGATTTTGTTAGAGAGAAGAAAAAAGGAAAAGAATAAAAAACAAACTAGTAAAATGTGTTCATCCTGGTCATGAAAATTGGTCTTAGTATTTATTTACATTTAGCTCTTTGTTAGATGAGACCCTCATTATTATTTTACTCCTATCCATTTTCTCCTTTCTGATAAAACCCCACTTTTTCTTCTAGTTATAACAAAATCATTTAAACCAAATTCAGAAGGGTTCAAATTGGTGTCAATAAAGTTAGTAGTCTGGAGATTGATGAGGTGGAAGAGGAGTTCATATTTAATTCTAACCATCAAAATATAACTCTGATCCCATTATAGTATCAAGTCCTTGAGACAAATATGAAATATATGTATATCATAAAATGTATAAATGGTACAGCCAAAAGTTCTTGCTGCATTTAAGAAACATCAGCCTAACATCCAAGAGTAACTGAAAACCACGTGAAAATTCCCTTTGCTTTCTTAGAAATAACGTTCACAGTATACAGCAAATCTCTTTCCAGCTGGTTTTGTCCATTTAGTCAGAAGCATTGTTAGTCACATGTAGCAATGACCCACTCCACAAATTTCTCTCCTCTCTTCGAAACTCATGCAGAACTCTGCCTCCAACTCCACCCATGTACATTCTTACTTCTCTCATCCCTTCCACTTTACCAAACGTATTTGCTTTCGTCTCACAGTAGGTCCTGTCCTATCAATGCCTACCCAATTATGAATTCCTAACTTGGTAACATTATCTCAGATGGCTATTAAGGAGGGAAAGACAGACTTTCCACCATTTGGAGGAAAGGGCAGAAGCTAGGAATACCCTTAATAGATACATGTGTGTATAACAATGTGTATGCATATATTATCCATCCAAAGTGAGGGAGTTGTCTGAATGATAGAAAAATAAAGGATGGAACTAATTCTAGAGTAAAAAGGAATGCAAGATTTGTATTATATATGCATATATATAGATATAAATATAAATTTGATGAGCTTTACGGTAAGTAACCTGGCTAAAAAAATATGTTCCATCCATACTTCTATGACTGCTTGTGTACCAAGATAAAGAAAAGAACCAAAGCAGATGATCTTTCCACTTAATGTTCTGACTTCATTTTCTTTGAAATCCTCAGGAAGATGCCAGCCTCTCATTGATATTGTTTTTAGAGTGATTTTCAAAAATAACATGTAATTAAAATTCAGAATTTTTTTTGATACTACTTATAGGAGTATTGATAAGTGGTTCATAAACTTGTAGCTTTTAAAGTATTCCCTTAGAGTGCCCTAGTGGAGTAGTGGTTTGGTCAACGGCTACCAGTCAAAGTACAGTCCACATACATCCCAAGAACCTGGGTTCGCATCCTGGGCCAGGGAGAACAACCAAGATGAACAACTAAATAAATATAAATAAAAAGCTTTTCCTTCCTCTTCTTGCCTGCCTGCCTACTGGCCTTCATGTCTACCTGTACCCTTCCTTAAAAAAAGGGGAGTTTAAAAATAATGAAATGCTTCCTCTCATAGGCTTTGTGTTTTTAAATGTTGGTCTTAATAAATAGCTGTTCGGCCATGTCACACCTATTACAATGACCAAAATCTGGAACATTGAAAACACAACTGCAGTAAGAATGAAGAAAGAGGAGCTCTTTCTGCTTCATTGCAGGTGGGACTATATGATAGTATGACCACTTCAATAGATGGTTTGGCAGTTTCTTATAAAACACACACTTAATGTAAAATCCAACAACTATGCTCTTCGCTACTTGCCCAAAGGAGTGGTAAACTTATGTCCACACAAAAATTTGCACAGAGGCGCACCCTGGTGGAGCAGTGGTTGAGTCCACCACCTCTGACTGAGGACAGTCCACATACCTGCCAGGGATCCAGTTTCATGTTTCAGGCCAAGAAAAAAAACCAAGATGATCAACTGCATAATAAATAACTAGCAATATTGCTTCCTTCTCTCTTTCTGCCTCTCTACTCTCCTTTATTCCTGCCTGCGCCTTTACTTAAAAAACAATAAAACAAAAAAAAACTTGCACACAGATATTTATAACAGCTTTGTTAATAATTGCCAAAACTTGGAAGCAACCAAGATTTCCTTGGAGGTGAATGGATAAACTCCACACAAAGGAATCTTATTCAGTGCTAAGAGGAAATGAACTATTATATCATGAATAAACATAAAAGATACTTGCATGCATATTACTACGTGAAAGAAACCTATCTTAAAAGGTTCAATTGTACAATTATAACTATATGGCATTCTAGAGAAGGCAAAATGATGGAGACAAAAAAAACAAATCAGTGGTTGCAAGGGATTGAAAGAAGGGGAGGGAGGTGAATAGACAACACACAGACAATTTTTAGGGCAGTAAATATACTCTATATGATAAGGTAATGATTGAAACAGGTATCATTTTTTTCAAAAGAAATATGCAGGCAGGAATGAGGTAGGCAGGCTGGAAGAGAGAGACAAAGAAGAAACATTTATTCATTTTTATTTAGTTGTTCATCTTGCTTGCTCCTCCAGGAACTGGTTCTTGAACCTGGGTCCTTGGGATTTATGTGGACCACTTCCAGTGGCCTTATCCCCTAGGACACCAGGGCATGCTACACTCTTGTTCAAACCCATAGACTGACCAACACGAAGAGTAAGCATTATATAAGCTATGGACTTTGAGTATGACATATCAATGAAGGTTCTTCGATTGTAACAGCATAATACCGCTCTACCGGAGAATGTTGAGAGTGAGAAAACTTATGCATGTGTGGGAGTAAGAGCATAAGGAAAAACTCTGTACCACCCCTCAGTTTTGCTGTGAACTTTAAACTGTCCTATAGAAATGAAGGCTCCATAAAAAAAATCTAAATGCAACCTCTTTCATTATGCCATTTTCTTTTAGAGTTTTGCTCACTAGGAGAGATCATTGTCACTATTAATAGCAAATTACCTTGATTTTAGTTATGTTATGTTGTGAGTGATTCTGATGACAATAATTATTAATAATTATAAAAGAAGTGAAAGAATGTTTTAAATAAAGGAGTTCCACAACTTCCATATCAATCTTCTGAGATGCCAAGTTTCTGGGATCTCAGACTAATGAGATTGGACAAATTCTTAAGTCATTTGAAATTATGTGATTCGTTTCTCTAGAACTCTGCTTCTGGAAAAAATATTAATGCTGTTAATGATAAAAGTACACATATATTTTAATGGAAATCGATGAATCTTCAAGTACAGATGGACAGAGCCTACTCTTTGACCACATTCTAATGTGATAAGATCCTCCCTTCTGACAATGGTTATTACTCAGGATGGAATAAGAGAAAGACTTCAAGGTTTTAATGAAATCTGCACTAGTCGAGATTAAGTTTGACTCCATATGACCAAAAGCTCAAAATAGTCACGTGTTCAGGATTCAAATGGATCTTTCTCTTGTGAAATCTAGAGGTGATCGATAACTGAGTGTCAAGGAATAATATTATTTGATTGTTTTCCAATTTCATAGGTCATCTGCTGGTGCAGAATGGCTATAGGAAATCCAGACATCACACCCACCTTCAAATCAAAAGGGCAAAGAACAAAAAGGAGTCTTCTCTCCCCAATAAGAAACTTTTCATAAGCTGAATATGACACCGTCATAGATACCTCATTAGCCAGATAGGTCAGAGCTTAATAACAGGACATACCTTGCTAGAGGGAGGCTGGCAGTATACTCTTCAAGCAGGATGACTGTGTATTCAGCTAAAAAATAATCAAAGACTCCATCATTGATATAGAAAAGGAAACAAACACAGAATAACAAGTAAGAAGTGACTGCCTATTACCTTTTTAAGCAAATAAATATGAACAAATGAATCTTTGCACAGAGATTCTTTTGACCTTAAAATATCTTTCTCAGGAACTTTAGAGATAGAGGCTTAAGAGACCCAGCATTCTGGAATAGTGGGAAGAGTCAGAATTATCATACTTAGTGTACACACAGAAGTCAGCATTTTTCTGTTTGAATCCGGGCAGGCATAATCTACAGATACATTTGGAAGTTTCAAAGTATCTGCTAATTACAGAGCTGTGCAGAGAGGACAGGTTAACCTGATTAATCAACTAAAATGACTGGACCTCTGTTTTTTAGGCACATAAGTGATGCTTTGGAGAAATCAGATTTTTCATCATCAGGATAATAAAATATGAACTCTAATAAATTTGAACAAAGATTTATCTATCACAGTAGCTCAAATATTCATAAAGAATTAGACGCTCTACTTGAAACACCTAAAAATCTACAGAACACCAACCACAAATAAACTATTAATATTGTTTGAGGTGATAATAATTCAGATCAATATTAAATGAATCCATAAACACAGCAGATTAGAGGTTGTCAGGTACTATGGGGAGATGGGAAGTGACTGGTTAATAGGCATAGGATTTCTGCTGGGGGTGGTGAAATGTTTTAGATCTAGATGAAGGTGATGGTTGCATAGCATCATGAATGTACCAGATGCCACTGAGTTGTATACTCCAATATAGTTAATTCTACGCAATGTGAATTTTGCTTCAATTGAAAAAATTAGTGCAGCAGGTACCTTTCATATTTTAGGATGCTTTTTATATAAAATGTGTGTTGTAAATAGATGCATAAAGAAGAATTGATTCTAAAAAGACCAGTTATTCAAAACCACTCTTTTTCAACATTGAAAATTGCCATGGTTTAACATGGCACCATCAAACTCAAGACAAGAGAGTTAATGCATGAACATATAATATGACTGGGTGGTTTTCAGATTAAGGAAAAATATCAAGTGAAAGTGAACTGATGCAGTGTGACCCAGAAAAGTGAGATGAAACTAACAAAATAAAACAATTAGTTCAAATATCAAGAGATGTTGCCTAATGGTGAAATCAACTATATTCTGAAAAGAGCTGCCGAAGGATGGGCCACTAAAAATGAATCTAAGAAGAAGAAAAAGAATATAGAGTGAAGGCTGGAAAAACCCCTTGGAACACTAATTTTTTTACTGGCAAGGGTGGGATGCAATGACATAATGGTCCAATCTCCAACAACTCTTTCTTATGACTTGTACATAAAATCTTAGATTTGTTTAAGTCCTTTCTACCAAAGAATTTATTGCGGGGAGGCTTTGAAACATGAAAGATGTGTCAAGGGGGAAAAAAACACACAGCAAACCTTGAATTCAACTGCTGAAACAAATCAAATTTATAAAGGTATGACAGATTATTTTTAGTCTTTGGTCTCAACATAAATGAATTTTATGTTTTAATGTGTTCCTCTGGTCATTTTTAATAAAAAGCCCAAATAATGATGTTATATAGAATGAATGACATTTCAGGTCATATAAACATATGAAATCACCATTTCTTCCCTGTGGAGAGGAACAGGAGATCCTGCCTGAATAAACACACCGAAGGCAAAGAAAACAAAACAAAAAAAAATGGGAAGAATGAGTGCCTCCACCTCCCCTCAGCCCTCAGAAAACTGAGCTAAAAAGGTATTTGCAAGAATGAGAAAAGGGTAATTCACATCACTACCTATTCAGACAGGGCTTCCTTGACTTTTGAAGATAGTAATCAATGAGGAACATAATGAAGACCTTATAAACTCTTCCCACAGCTCCACAGATGGGTAGGGCATTTACACAGAAGAGGAAAGCCGCTAGTGGTAAGAACAGTACTAGCTAACATTCATTGAGTATTTTGTGAGGCAGAGAGAGATTAGGTAAATATCTTGCCCAAGGTGAAAGGATTAGTACACTGTGATTCTGGACTTGCCACCTGGCTGGCTAGGCATTTCTGCCTCCTAGAGCATAATTAATACAGTGCATAATTAGACCAAGAGGATCAGAAAAAGCTTCCTGGTGGAGATTATACATGATGAAAATCTTGTAGGACAAGTAGCAGTTTAATGGATAAAGAAGAGGCAGAAGACTGGTCTTCTACCAGGGAACAATATAAGCAAAAGTTTCAAGCTAAGAGAGTGTGGTAAAGTCAGATAATCTCAGGATGACTGTATTATTGGGCATTGAGACAGTAGATAGATGACTGTAGATTTATGGAAAAGTATCATGAAAAATCATAGACGACATTTTTCCTAGAGGAAGTCACTGAAAGATTTTAAGCAAGAGGTAAAAAAAAAAAAAAAAAGAGGCTTTATATAGACCCCTTTGATGAGAATGTAGACGGTGTGAGATTTGAAGGAGTCAAAATTAGAAATCAGTAGGTATTAGTTGGAGGCTCTGTGATAGTTTTGGTGAAAGAAGGAAAGAATGTGGAGACATGGGAACAAATTTCAGGAATGTTTAGGAGGCAACTCAGTCATCAGTGATGTGGGAAATGAGCACATGCAAAGAACAATTGTGAGGTTTCTGATAATGGTAACTTGGGTAATGCGACCAAGAGGCAGGGAGGTTAAGCTGAGCTCTGTTTAGGGTATGATGAGTTCGAGAACTCTATGGAACGTCTATAGGAGCTGTTCAGCAAGCTCTGAGTCTACGAATTTAAAACTCAAGGGAAAAGTACAAGGCTAGAGACACAGATTTGTAAATTATCCATCCATCTATTCACTCACTGAACTTGCATTGAAAATAATAAACAACGACAACAAAACAGTCACTACCTCAAGAGCAAAGAGAACCCTTTAAGCCATGATTTAAAAAAAAAAAAATCCAACTTTTCTGAAAGTAAACAAGAAATGAATGACTGGGTTGAGCAAGAGACAAATATACTCATATTTTTAGAAAAATCATGCTGACACTATGGAGGTAGCCAAGTATAGAGAAGAGAGACCCAGAAAAGTGCAGTAACTCTAGGAGGAACATCAGGGATCATCATATCAACTTAGAGCAGAGGAAGAAAAGTCCCCAGATGTGAACACACCAGAAAGATTGAGAGGGGTCACTATCATAGGTGTCTGGAGAATAGGGTAACAAGAAGGACTAAGTTGCTAACAAATCAAATAAATGTCAGTGAGGGATCCAGTAAGATAAATACAGAGACATGTCCTTAGTACCTAATAATAAAAGTTTCCATGGAGCCTTTAGCCAATCAACAATGGATGGATGTGTGAACCGTGAATAAGAAATACATGTTGAATATATGTTGCTCTTTAAAGAAGTTTTATTTTAATAGAAATGACAGTGTTAAGGAATTCAGGGATATTTTCCTTAGGATGGGAGAGATAGGAGCATTTTAACAGATTGAAAAGAAGCACATATGAAAGAATTGTTAAAGACAAAGGATAGAGAGTGCACTGGTGGAATAGCGGTTAGGTCGGCTGTCTCCAGAGAAGCACAGAACCCAGGTGCTGTCCCAGATCTAGAGGGGACAACCAAAGAAATGTAAACAACTAAAAAAATTAAAGTAAAATGCTTCTTCCTCCTCACTCTTTCTGTCTGCCTCACCTTCATTCCTGCCTGCACTTTTCCTTTGAAAAGAAATAAGCAAATAAAAAGATAAAGATAGAAAATGATAGGAGGCAAGAAAAGAGATTGTCCATGAACAGTTTAGTTTCACTTCTTGTCTTACCATATCTTTATTCTTTTTTTTTCCATATAAAAAACATGTGTCTTTAGTGGATTATTGCAACCTACTCGGTTTAGCATGGATATATCACAGATTATTTGGAATCTAGAAGCAAATCTCCTTTGCAGTTCTCCTGGGTACTTGCTCAACACCTAGGGTCTATGTCTGTTTAGAAGTGTTTGAGGGTTTTGATGGATACATTGATTATTCTCCTTTCAGACCTTTTGCTTCTAAAAAATCATTATAAATCCCAGACACGCCTCTGTACCACGGCCTGTGTCCCAATACTTGAAACTTTGCTTTATCTTCGTTTTACCTGTAGTTATTATTTATGACAAATGTGGGAAAATACTAATGTTGGTTGCCAAAATCATGGAAGAATTTCTTATGGAAAAAAAAAAAACAAACAGTCAAAGAAGAGAACTATACTTCCCCAAAGATGCCTTGAACTTCTTTCTGTGAAAATAAAGGGCCACCTGAGGACAGGAAGAGATGCATTTCCTGTGGGTCTTGGAGTATCTGGGTGTAGTGATGGGAGTCCCATCTGCCACATTTATCAGTGAAGTAGGAAGTCATTTTGCTCATAAAAGACAATAGAAAAACCCAGAGACAGTGTGGTATGGAAACAAAATAAAAAGAAGTAAAAAGGGTTTTTTACAGAAAGAGCATTGTGGGACGTGAATGGAATGCCTCATGGCCTTAAAGAGATGCAAATTCTACTGAAATTGTTATTTCATTATGATTGTTGGACAATATAATTTTGATTGTTATGTTAATGTGAGACTTGGTTACATGCAACCTAAAAGTTATTTGTATTGATCTGGCAAATGTAAAGGAGGTAAATGTGTCTGTTTCATCCTAAAAATTATTTTATAGATAAATAAGCTGCAAGTTATGATAAGGAGTTAGAACAGGAAGAAACGAATCAAACTTAGGAGGATTTACTGAGCTGTTGTGTTCTCTTCCAAGGATGATGATAAACCATCCAAACTAAACTAAGGTGTCCTGGAAAATCTGGATCAATGAAACATGTTTATCCAGGACGCAACAGCTGAAAATTCCAGGAGCATTCCATTAAGCATGTCTATCTGGAATGAGACTAAACCATAGTCAAGGAACGGAGACTAAGCAAGAAGTTACAGTTCAGGGTATTGGCAAGAGTAGAAAAAGGGAAAGACTGCAGAAAGTAGCTCAGGTAAAAGCTTTACCCTCTCAGGAGCAGAAGGAAGAAACAGTCAATCCATTCACAAGGACTAGGCACACATGTTGATTATTAGAGGAAATTCTGTTATTTCAGCCTTTCTACCTCCTTATGCAGATGAGGCTGCTTTCATGTTTGCAGATCCAGAGCAGATTGACTTAGCAATTAAGTGGGGACATGTAGACATTGAAATAGACTATGTCTCCCTCTTTCTATTTGTACCCTCCTATCCAAAACGCCACGTCCTCACTGCTCTACAGAGCTCTTTCGTGCAGAAGTGCTCTGGTTTGGCAGTACCTCAAGCACTAGACCTCTGCCAATTGTCTTCTCTTTGTCCCAATTAAAATTGTCTCTTTATTCCCTATTACATTCCCTGAAGTTCCAGCCAAAGACCTGGCTGGGCAAAAACCATTCTAAAAAACTAAAAAAAAAATCTAAAAATTATCCAAAGATGGATATCCCTGGGGATTACTCTCCAAATAACAATGGCATTTTACCAAATGCTTCTAGTGCTAAAGAGAGAAATGTGGCAGAGTGAATAGAATAGCTGTTTCTCAAAATATTTGTTTATTTGATGTTTGTACTTGTTACATGGAACTATGTTAGTTAAATTGTTGGCTGCTTTGCTTGCTTATAGATCTATCTAATCTATGCATTCATTCACTTAATTCCTCCTCCCTAATTCCTTCCCTCCCTCTTTCTATTTCTCTGTTATATTTCTGTGAGATATACACCCTTCCCCGGTTACATGAAAGTACCAAATTACTGCGTATGCTTTAGTATTCCCTTTTAGTTCATAACAATTCTTTGAAATGTGTACATTTACCTTATTCTGACATATGGTCAAATTTTTGTAAATGTTCCATGTCTACTTAAAAAGAAGAGCTATTACCCCAATTGCTTGCCACAGTGCTTACTAGATCGTGTGTTAATTATGTTTTCAAATTCTCTATTTCACATTGACTTTTTTCTCCTTGATACACAAATTATGGTTGCAGCTATGGGAAGATCTACAACAGTAGATATTTTTAATTCTCCTTATATTTCTGTCAAATTTTGTGTTATGTATTTTAAGGTTATATTATCAAGTGCATACAGGTCTATAACTTTCATATCTTTTATGTGAACACATATTTCTTCTCATCTAAAAGAGTTATTCTCTTTTTTATGGTAATACCATTACGCCTAATAATAATATAGCTACAGCAGCTACAGTTTATAGTACTTGTCTAATGAATTGTTTATTGCACATAAGAAATGACCCAAAAATGTAGTGGCTTAAGACAACAATTCACATTTAATCTTCTCAGATATTAGAGGATCTGCTTCCAACATGACTCACTCAAATAATTAGCTATTGACAGGAGGTCTAAATTTCTCCTCATAAGGGGCTTGTCCATAGACTGTTTATGTGTTCTCATGACAGTGTGTTTAAATTTCCCCAGAGAAAGTGATTCAAGATAGTCAATTAGAATGATATTTTTTATGATCTAATCTTTAAAAAAACACATAGCACTACTTACTCTACACCCTATTCGTTAGACCAGCCCAGGTTCAAAAGGAGAATTAGACTTCTCCCTTTGAAACAAATACATCAAATACTTTGCAGACAGGTTTCATAACCACCATCAAATTATCAGTGGGGTGTTTTCTAGGTATAAAGAAGCTGATTCTGAAATTTATGTGAAAAAGCAAAAAACCAAAAACAAAGACAGTCAAAATAATTTAAAACAGAACAATAGAATTTGGAGTAATTGTATTATGGAGTTGTAAACTTACAGTAAGTACTTCTATAGTAATCAAGAGAGTGTACAGAGTACATATATAGATCCATATAAAAAGGTCATCTGATTTTTCACAATAATGCAAATGCAATTCAGTGGAAATATAAAAGTCTTCCACCAAATAAATAGTGTTTAAACAACTGAAAATTCTTACATAAAGACATTAGAACTTTATAGCTTAGACTTCATTCCTTATAAAAATTTTAACTAAATAGATCATAAATATAAATATAAAATACAGAATGAAAACTTTCAGAGGAAAACATTAAAATAAGTTTTCATTAATTGGACCAAAGCAATGAGTTCATAGATATGAGACCAAAAACAAATTTCTTAAAAGAAAACCATTAAAAATGGGATTTCAACGAAATGAAGAACATTTGCATTATGAAGGCACGACTAAGTGAATAAAAAGCCAAGCTAAAGATTGGGAGAATATTTTCACAAAGGATCTAACGTGGAATGTGTATTCAGAATATACAAAGAATACTGAAAAACTTACCAAAAGAAAATGAACAACCAAATTTAAAAATAGGCAAAAGACTTAAACAGATACTCACACCAACAGAAGATATAAGGAGTGCAATTAAGTACATGAAAAGATGTTTAACATTATTAGTTATCAGGTAACTCAAATTAAAACCACAATAAGACTAACTTTACACACCTAATACCGTGGTTCAAGTTACTGACAATACAAAACACTGACAAGGATACACAAGTTATAAATGGTATAGCCCCTTTGAAAAGCAGTTTGATAATTGTAAGATGTTTAAGGTACACTTGCCATATATCCCAACAATTTCACTCATGAGTATTTAACCTAGAGAAATAAAAATTTACATTTACCCCAAAACCTGTACACAAAAGTTCATAGCAGTTTTCTTTCCAATTAACAAAAACTAGAAATAACCCAAGTGTCCTTTAATGGGTGGACAGATAAAGATCATAGCACATTTATAAAAAGGTAGACTAATTCACAATAGAAAGGATGAGTTATTGCTGCACACAGACTAGGTTGAATCTCCAAGATCTTTATACAAAAGGAGTTGGTGTCAAAACGTTAAGTTCTGTATGTTTCTATTTAAACAAAATTCTCTAAAACACACATCTGTAGGGACAGAAATCACATAGTGGTCAATGGTTGTCTGAGGTTAGGGCAGGAGGAGGGTGTGACCACAAAGAGAGAGCACAAAGGAGGTTGTGGGATAGGGGTTATCGAACTGTTGATCTTTATCTTGATTGCATGATAAATCTAGATAGTGGCTGTCCCTGGTGGAGTATCAGTTGGGTGCTGGGGCCCCGGGTGATGTGAATAATTTAATCATTGAAGCACTGTTTTTAAAATAAAGATGTGGAATTCAATTCTGGATCTAATCAAGGCGTGCAAGAAGAGCTATTATGTCAGGTTACCAGCCATTTTTATTGTTAATGACTTGACTATCAGATGATTATGGATATGTTCCACTGACTCCACCCACCCCTGTCCATATCATCCCATTTAGTGTGACGAACAGCAGTAAACACATTCAATAAAAACCTCAGTACAATTCTTCATGGTGATGTTGGGTAGTGGCAGTCAGCATTGACAACTTAATGATATTTTCAGCTACAGATGGGTAAATTGAGGAAGATCGGCATTCAAAATGCCAACAAGATTTTAAATGCAAATATTCCCTTTCTAATCAGTCTTCTTATCTGCCTCTCTCTCTCTCTCTCTCTCTCTCTCTCTCTCTCTCTCTCTCTCTCTCTCTCTCTCTCTCTCTCTCTCATCAACTACAATCCCTCTTGTCATCTTTTGGTTTTAAATTATCCACCAAATGGAAGCTGCAATTGGTTTTTCCAGTGGGGATACCCTATGTTCAAGAAATTTATATCCCTGACCTCCCATTCATGATGTATCTTATCCCTAGCAGCCAAACATTATTGGAGAAGCTTATGAAATTGTTTTGTACAAATGGATGCCAAATATGTGAACTTATTATTTTATTGGTCTGAGTTTTTTCGACAGAAATGACCACTCTCCAGTTTTATTTATTTTCATTAATTTTCTTGAAGGAGCAATGCATCACAGCATTATATAGTTTTAAGACATGTATCATTGTAGTTCAACATCTCTATAATAAAGTTCAACACCACCATTTCAGATCTTCCTCCATGATACAGTTCATCCTCTCTGCTCAGTTTGCCCTCCCTCTCCCCCCTCCCCTTCCTGTGACCACTAATTTCGTTTTATTGACTGAAAGTCTGTTGCTTGATTTAGTTCATAAGATTACTTGGTTTCACTAGCACATATGAGTGATATATGATTTCTGTCTTTCTCCTTCCAGTTTATCTCACTAAACATAATTCCTTCTAGATCCATTCGTGTTGCTCTAAATAGTATGATTTCACCTTTTTAGGACTGTGTGTATTCCATTGTGTATATGCGTATCGATAGATAGATAGATAGATAGATAGATAAACAGCTAGATAGACAGATATATACACCACATAATCTTATTCACTCATCCATTGATGACAACTTAGATTGTTTCCACTCTTGGCTATGTAAACAGTGTTGCAATTAATAGGGCATGCATCTGTCTCTTCGGATTAGTATTATCATGGGTTTTTAGGGCAAAAATACAGTAGTGGGATAACTAGATCACATGGGATATCCATTCTCAATTTTTTGGTACATCTCCATACTGATTTCCAAAATGGTTTCATCATTTTACAACACAAAAGTGTAAAAGAGTTCCCTTTTCTCTACATTCTCGCCAGCACTTGCTACCTCCAGACTTCTGAATAATAGCCATCCTCATAGGTATAAGGTGATATCTCACTGTTGTTTTGATTTGCATTTCCCTAATAATGAGAAATGAGAAACATCTTTTCTTGTGCCTTTTGCCCATACGTAGTCTTCTTTGGAAAAATGTCTATTAAATTCTTCTGCCTGCTTTTTAGATTGTTTTTCTGTTGATGAATATTATAAATTCTTTATACGTTCTGGATATTAACTGCTTATCTAATGTCTGATGTGTAAATATCTTCTCCCATTCAGTAGGATATCTTTTTGTTTTGATGATAGATCCTTTTGCTGTACAGACATTTTTTAGTTTGATGCAATCACATTTGCTTATTTTGGATTTTATTTCCCTTGACATTGGAGTTGAGTTTTCAAAGACATCTTAGGTCAATATCAAATAGTGTTTTGCCTATGTTTTCATCTCAAAGTGTTTTATTGTTTCCAGTCTTACATCTATGTATTTAATCCATTTTGAATTAATTTTTGTATGTGGTATTATGTAATGATCTAGTCATAATCTTTTGCATGTGGTCGTCCAGTTTTCCTAACACTATTTAAGAGACTGTTTGCCCCATTATATGCCCTGGATAGCTTTGTCATATATTAATTGTCCATATATGTGTGGATTTACTTCAGTATTCTCAATTCCAGTCCAATGATCACTGTGTCTGTTTTTATTCCAGTATCAGTCTGATTTGATTATTATTTCTTTGTAATATATTTCAAAGGCACAGAACATGACCTCTTCATTTTTGACTCTTTTCTCAGAATCGTTTTTGTTATTCATGGTCTCTTTTAATTCCAAATAAATTTCACATTACTTTGCTTTATTTCTGCGAAGACTGTATTTGGAATTTTGATGGAATTGCATTAAATCTGCACATACTCCAGTTTTAAATTTTTCTGCTCCCCACCCCACCAGATAATCTGATTAAGTATATTTGAGACATCAGATATAAACTCCCTCATCTTCCTCATTTTAAAGTCAAAATTACAATTTCTTGCATTTTAGTTTTATCAAAGACTACTCCTCTACTTTTATATTCGCAACTCCTTTGTCTATTCCAAGACTTTATATATTAGTCTGTTAGGGTATCATCACAAATACCAGAAGTTGAATAGCTCAAACAACAGAAGTTTTTCTCACAGTTCTGGAGGCAGGAATATCCAGGTGCCAGCCGAGTTGAATTCCACTGACACTTTCCTTGACTTGAAGATGGCTGCCCTCTAGTTCTCACATAGTCCTCTGACCATGGTTCTCTCCTCTATGTGTGATGCGCATGAGCCCCTTGTGTCTCTATGTGTGTCCTAATCTCTGCTTATAATGACATCAATCAGATTGGGTTAGGGCCCAGCCCAATGACCTAATATTAGCTTAATCACTACTTTAAAAGGCTTATCTCCAAAATACAGCCCTTCTGAGGTACTAGGGGTTAGGGCTTCAATTATGCATTTTGAGGAAACACAATTTAGCACATAATATTTTGCAGTTTCATTTATAATCATACTTCACTGGAAACATAACTGTGTGAAAACATATACACACATCTCTCATCTTTTTTGTTTACAAGCCTCATATGTGTTTATAATGGATTTGTCCTAAAGTTAAACTTTTTGTTCCTTTCCTTTCCTCATATATTTCGCCAGCCCAAAATACCTTCTTTTCTCCAGTAATTTAAATCTAACCCTTGTTTTAAGTTCTAATGAAAATTTACCTCTTAAAGCATCCTTTTCCAACTCCTTTAAATAACAAGGATTCCTTCCTCCCAGGTCCTTTTCTTTTTACCTCTATTTCTAACCTGCAGGAAACCTTTATTTGTGCATACATGTCTTATCAACCTGAGTAGGTTTGAAACCTCCACATAATGTGCTCCCTATAAAGAAGAAAGTGAAAAATTACTATTTGAAACCACAATTTCTTCTTAGAGGATTTGCACCTATAAAAAAAAGTCAGGGCTTCTTCCAGGTCTTTGTTGTTGATGGAACATGAATGCTGGACATAGTGGTAGGTCTCAGATATACACAAGTATGCCAGGAACCAAATTTCATTCATCTTTGAACACGTTTATTTCAAGACATTAATGTGCTGTTGGTAATCAAAACAGCAAAAATCCAAATTGCTGCTCATAATAAAGCAGGAATCAAGTGCAGTTCTTGAAAGCAACCTAGGAGAGAAGCATGAGGAGGAGAAAAAAGGAACCAACAGTGGGTGAGAAGTTCCCCATGCCGCATGGCTTGTCAATGCTGGTGTCAAAATCCCTGGTTGTAGACTGGCCAGACACTCTCTAAGAAGAGTAACATTGCTTTGTAAGTTGCTTGTATTCTTTGAGAGGTAAATTCATCTACGTCTAAAAACTGTGGTTAAAACAACTGCATTTGTTGTTTCAGTGTGTGTGAGTGACTCAGGGGAAGGGGCTGAACTTCAGATTGCCACTGAGTCATTTTGGAAGAGGGGACAACTCAATCAACATGGTGGAATGATTTCCTGAAGATGACAAATGCCACAGAACCAGGATACTGGAATCGGGTATAAAGCACGAAAGCGTAAGACACTTAAGAATTGTCAAAAGAAAAAATTGAATATGTAAAAAGTTTTATTACAACACATTTAAATCACACCCACCCAAAAAGCAGAAAGAGGAGTGCAATGAATATGTATGTGCACACCAGCCAGCCTGAGAAACACATTATCAATATATTTGAAGTTTTCTGTGTATCGTCTCCAATAACATCCAACCTGGATAGAATTTCCAATTTGTTTATCATCATCAACTGTATTGACTATCCACAAAGAGCAACATGGGGTTTTGTTTAATCTTTTTTAGATCTAAAGGAGGATGGCAATTTTGACATGTAAATTACAAATAGGAAATCTCTGCATTCCCAGTGTTAAGCTGACTTGTATATAATAGATGCAAATCATATATTTCATAAATGCACACCAACACATACAACATAGACATAAGAAAGTAATGCAAAAAAGACAGTTTACTAATAAACTTAATGTAATGGTGTATCTTGAATATTTTCCCCAGCTATTTCATATTTATTAAATTCTTTTATTTTAACATACCATACATTTATAAAGTGTCTTCTTAAGGCATAAAAATACTTCAATGTGTAATATGTTCCTGATTTCCCTGAAAACCACTAAAGCAATTCTCTTTTTTGGACTAGGCAACAAATTAAAGCATTCAAAATTAAAAGTTCGAATTACTCTGGGTTTTCTGCTCAGTTGCAATTAATTTTGAATCTCGCATTCACAAGGACATGTTTTCCTAAAATCTCTCAGTTATCAACTAAATGTGTAAGTATCATTATCTATTGTTTTGAGGTCATCTAAGACACTGTTTTTCTTTGTGCACACTGAATAGTTTTATGAGCAGCGATCACATTTAGAATATTGGGCTCTGGGATGGAAAACATGCAAAATTCATTTCTTTTCCAGTTTGCCCAGTGTGTTTGGGGAAGAATGCTTAATTTCCTTTCTTGTAAAAGATGATACCAGGAACCAGTGAAATACATCTTCAAACACTGAAGCAGGAAATAAGCTATGTCCTTATCTAAGGAGCTTGTATTGTATGATTGCTGATAAACATAGCTCTGTTTCTGAAGGTGATTTTCAAAGACAGAAGTGCAGGCTTCCATAAAGAATCAGTGCCTCCAAAGGAATGTGAGGAACCAAATTCCAAAGGAAAAGAGACTGCAACCTGGCTGCAACCTGGTGGTTTTCAAAAGTCGAATGAATTTACACCTGTTCTTAAATGAGTATGTACCTGGGGATCTGTGGAGCGCAGAGGTGATGTACCAAAGACGCATTAAGCAAGCGTCAGCTTTCCATAAGACATTCAGAGACATTGGAGGAAATAAGTTACCTAGAAAGGAGGGAGCCCACCTTGGGGTTGGAATGGTGAGAAGAGGTTTTGGGCTTTGGGACACTCAGGATGCCAATTGAGGAAACGGGACTCTAATCTGGGATTTCAGAACAGATCATTTTACGTGAAGGAAAGAGACATGGCACACAAACCTGCAGTTTGTCAGGGGAGTCTGAATCAACTGGCTTGACTGGAGTGACGGCACTTGTATGACAGCAGAGAGAAACAGATAAAACAGAAAAAGTAGTTTGGAACCAGAGCAGGGGACCCTGAAAAACAGTTTGAAAACAAACAATCAGGAATTCTTTAGATAAATATTTTTCATTTTCCTTCTCTTATGTTTTCATTCTTGGATAATGCTATCATCTCCTTGTAATATCCTGGGACCTAACTAAGTCAATTTCAGCTCCTCATTATACCTCCTTCTACCCATCAGATTCTCCAAATCTGATGTTCAGGCACTTGGCACACTGCCTCCCCAGCCAACCTGGTGAAGTCGAGTTCAGCACAGTCCACATTTATCCAAAAGACCGAGGTTTGCATCCTAGGTCTGAACCTTGGTCTGGGGCCAACAACCAAAATGAACAACTAGGTACAATAAAGTGCTTCTTCCTCCTCTCTCTCCCTGCCTCTGCTCCCCTTCACTTCCTGCCTGTACTTTTCCTTACCCCGCCCCCAAAAAAGGTGCTTCTGCATGAACGTATGAGTAAGTGAAAGTTTTTTTCTCATATCTTTCGCTCCTTTCCTTCCCAATAGGCTCTATTCCAACCTTTCCACGTGGTCTTTTGTCCCCTGCAAACCATGTTCCCTATGACAACCAGAACGACTGTCCTCAAGCACAATACCAGTCCTATTGCTGCCTCATTGAAAAAACAAAAGCAAAACACAGTCTACTTTTTTACAAGGAAAAGCAAAGTGCAGTTGACTTACCAGGACAAAGATGTCTAGGATGTGGATCCAGCCCACCTTTTTAACCTTACTTTTCGATAATCCCCTCTGTTTTTGTTACAACATCCAATTCCATTAGTCTCTTCCCTAATTGTGCTTAAAGCTTTTCTGTGGTCATGAAAGTTAAATTAGTTTAAACTCATCAACTGCTTACAAAATCTCTAATACACAGTAGGTTTTTAGTGAGAACAAGTTGTTATTGCTGCTGCAATAATGATGATGATGTGTTTCTGGTCATTTGCCTTCTGGGTTTTCTCATTCCTCCCACTCCTCTCCACCACGCACCACTTCATCTCCTTCTGATAAAATTCTACTTCTTCAAAAATTGCTGTTTATAATGTTGCCTTCAAAGACCTCAGGGACCTTTCCTAATTGCCTCGTCAGAGTCTCTCTTCTCTCCACCTACTCAAATGTCATACCTCTGTGTATGTCAGCACTTAACACGTGCTATTGAACCATGACCCGATGAATAGAGACTTCTCACACACACACCATTTCTGCAGGAGGTAAGATTTGGGGATCATAAGTGTCTAGATAAAACTGATAGCACTAGTTCAAAGGCTGTGAAGACCAAATAATGTGATCATGTTGGTATCTGATCAGAAAGGAGTCAGATGAGCATGAGTTAAACAATACCAGGAATATTATTTCATGAGCAATAGGTGGAAGTCATCTCTATCAAAGAAAGGGAACACTTTTCTCACCTGCGACTAACCTTCATTCTCCTCAGAAGCAAACAGATAATCCCTACAATGAGGTGTGCTTGCTTTTACGTAACTCATGAGAAAATTTGATGAACCCTAAATGTCCACTTCAATGATGGAAAAATTGAACTGTTTTCCTGTGTCAATCTACTAAGAAACCTCAGTTCATTCACCAACAAAACGAAGGTGGAGCAAATTCATTTTTTACCTAAACTTTAAGTCTGGAATTTGAAAAATCAAAAGAATTTCTTTCTTGCCGGGGAACAAGGAAAGGAGAGTGGAACTCCAGGAGGAAGCCAGGGAAGAGGAAAGAGTCAGAAGGGGATCCAACCCCTAATCCTTCTTCCTATGCATGACACAGGAGAACGAGTAACCAATAATATCGTAATTCCCAGCCCTGTTCTCCATTGATTGGTGGTCTCTACTCAACCCTTTGCATCTGTTCTGAGGAGGGACGCAAGAAATACAAAGCATCCATCCCTGTTGAACTGTGGACTCCTGCAAAGTTGAGACAGTACCCACAACCCACCCCACTGTGAAGTTCTAAGTGGATCTACATACCATTCCAGAGAAAACATGTGCTAACAGGCCTATGGGCTTCATGCATGAAGAGCCTTTCCTAGAAAGGATGGGAATTGCAGCTGATAAGTCTGACCTTTTTAATCTTCACATTCCTCAACCCCAGGCAGATCACGGGTCTTCCCCAATAAATATTTTTTGAGTCAAATTGATATCAGGAAGAGTGAAGACTAGTGTTGACAATGGATTGGAGGTGCCAGCACTTGTTAAGAAGAGACCCTCTGAAAGTGCCCCTGTGCAGTAAGTCCACAGGAAGTCAATGTCATGAGGCAAGCTTTGCTTGTAAAGGCACAGCTTTGGGATTCTCCATGTGACCCCTTTAACCTTCCATTTCATCTTCTAACTCCAGGAGGAAAAAGAACAGTCTATGTGGGTTTCCTGTTGAATGCATTACAGAGCCACATTCCTCTGAAAGCGTCTCACTTTCTTGATATAGAGAGAAATGAGAAATTCACTCAATGAATCAGAGATTCATATCTCTTGAAACTATCATGAAGGAATCCTAAATTCCCTTAGAATTCACTTTCGGAATTTCCCTGTGTAGTGACCAAGGGTATGCTTGAAAATGAAACCAGACATGGGAAGTTTAATGAGTTTCTTCCTTTTCTTTCTATTAGATTTTGCGTTCCTTGAAGAGAGAACCATGTTTTGCCAGAGCCTGTTAAGTCTGTGTATTTTGTAAATGTTTGGTCATTTGGCTGATTCTTGTAAAAGTTTCTACAATATTTGTCAATGTACTCAGGTACTTGTTCATGGGATATGACTTCAAAGACCAAAGGGGAAAAAAGAACATTCAATAACTTTTAGCTAAATGAGTGAAAAACTCATAAGCCTTAATTATTGTTCTCTTGATCCAGCCATAGGTTTAAAACACAAATTATTACTATTCCTTTCTTACTTGTTAAATGCAAAATTTGCCCTAGGAAATTGAGAATTTCCTAAGTCACATAGAATATAATTCCATTAAGTATAGTACATAGTATTTATATATTCCCTTCTATTTACAAGGTACAGACAAAGCTTTGGGGATGAATACAAATCTTGATTTCATAGTCTAAAAATACTGATGTTTGATGGTGTAACCCAATTCAGCAGCTAACTGTGTGACTTCAGTCCAGCTAGGAAACCTGTCTGAATCTGTCTTCCCCTTATGTAAAATGAGACTAATAACCTCCACTCAGTACTGCTGTGAAGAGTAACTAAATAATGTCTGGACATTGCCTAAAACTTCACCCTGGACAGAACTTGATGAATGATGCTATTATTTACTATTTTTATTGTTCTAGATTTTTGCATTTGTTCTTCTTACCATAATTACTGCTGAAAAACTTTCCTGAGTTATTAGTTATTAGCTCCCTGGGTTAAATTGCTTCAGTTGTTTCTCAATCACCTGTTGGGCTCTGAGGAACAGCAGACAGAATTTTTCACATTGTGTCTTAAGTTTAGGAGGGTAAAGTGATGGGAAAGGGTCACATCTTTGCACATTAAGAAGGCTCTGGGTGTGGGGCAAAATAAAACTCATCCAGAAAGAGCTAGGAGTCAGAGGAGGGTTCTGTAGATGGCATCCCTCACTTCAGTCCAGGAAGAATTACCCTGGAATAAGCTTTGTCATTCACAGTACTTGATGTCTTTCTCCACCGAATTCTACAGGTTTGGGAGAAAAGGAAAGATTATTTTGATGTCATTTCTGTTACTGTTTCCTTCCATTTTCTCACTTAAGGGAATTCTGTAGACATGAAAGTTAAGGTGAAAACACGTAAGATTTTAGAACATTGCTTTTCTTCAAATCCTTGAGCAAACATTAACTCATTCATCATTTCATTACCCATGAGAGTTGGGAAAGCAGAGTCCAAATGGAAGTTTTAATCCTGTCTATAAATTACAGGACTTGTGATATTTATTAACCGAAGAGTTTAAGACTCTAGGAAGCTTGTTTAAATGTGATATCTCAATTCCTATCATAAGAGTTCCTCAAAATGCATTTGAAAAGAGAAAAAAATTAATGCCATATTATCAGGATAATGGAACAAACCATCTCATAGATCAAAGGAGAAAGATGAGTAGCAGAAGGAAGAGGAGGAGAGACAAAAGGGTAACCAAGAGGAAGAGAAGTCTCTTCTTACTCTCAATTTGTATTAGACAATTGGTTTACTACATTCTAAGTGAACAAATATTAGTGGAAGCCTGTCCTGGTGGCTCAGGTGTTAAGTCTGCACCTGCACATAGTTCACGTAAAACCCAAGGACTAGGGTTCATGACCCAGGATCCAGGGGGAATAGTCAAAATACATAAACAAAAAATACTTCTTTCATCCTCTTCCTTTCCTACCTGTTTGCCTTCATTCCTGACTGCTTCCTCCCTAGTAAATAAAAAAGTAAAGTGTTAGCTTAAAAAATACTTGTCAACCACAATATTTGGAAGGAAAACCTTGCTACGATTCTCACTCTATTTTCACATGGCATCAGTGTACAAGAAGTGTGCAACTGAGAGTCATTTCAGAAAACAGCAATGAAAGAGATCATTCAGTTATGACAGGAAAAGAAAGTGAAAACTTAGAAGGTTAGCTAATCCCTGTGTACACTGCTGGAGTGAATCAGGGCTCAGAACTTTTAGTATGTCTCTTTTAAACTGTATGGGAAAGGGATGTTAAATTTCTGAAGAATCACTGAGGCCCCTATCTTTTAGAAACTCTCAGTCAGCTTCTTCTCCCCAGCTTACCTCCCACCCCCTTACTCTCTTTTGGCAGGACCCAAGGCAGGGACCTTGTCATCATTCTACCTTGTAGACTTTGCTTCATGATTTCTCCATGGTCCTAGATAGCTTTGAAATAGCCAGGCCTCCAGATGTTCCCCCTTCCTTCTGTTTCTTCCACATCCCTTTCCCATCCTCAAATCCATGTTCCTTTTTATGATTTTACTGATAACTGAAGAAAAACAGAATGGGAATAACAAACCTGGGGAATTAAAAAAATTGACATTAACTTTGAAGTCATATAGTCATTGATCTGAGTATCTTAAGAACTCTTTTATTGCAGGTTATAAAATTCATGATGAACTTCCCTCCTTCACTGGAAAACCAGTAAAATTTCTCCTGTGCATTCTGTACCTGAGTGAGAGTTCAAGTCTGGGAATAACAATAGATTGGCTCACGGAAAATTCAAATGTCCCTAACACAAATGTGCATAGTGTATTTATCAAGGGAACTCCAGAGAGATGATCCCACTCAGTGTGTCTTTTTGGTTACTGGAGAGGTCGTTTTAGGTGGATATTGATGATGTTGATGATGATGATGATGATGATGGTGGTGAAGATGTAACCCAAACAAGTTCCTACTCTTTAGCTTATGTTTCCCTAACTCAGAAAGGATCAACCATACTCAATACCGTTTCCCGGGTAGATGGGCTCAAACTGGGGCTCCACGTTGCCTAATGATTCACAATGAAGGTGTTTTTCCAAGTTCATTGGATGGCCAGGAAGCAGCTTCCTCTACCACCATCCATCTAGCACTTCCCACTTTCTTTGAACAATGACCTGTACCCTAGTGAAGCTTTAAACATTCAGAAAATTGTCCTAAAGTCATCAAGTGATAGGGAGATTCAACATGGGCACTCCATGTCTTAAGAGGAGAGCCCTATGAAAGCGATTCTGCCACCCATTTTATCATCCTAACTTTCCCCCTTTATCTTCCCACATCTTCATCTTTAAGCCCCATCCAACTTAGTAGATTCCCTTCCCATGAATACCCAGTGGCATCTTGTCACAAATTTTTTGCAAATTCTGGTGGCTTAGGCAAAGACAATGGCTTTCACACTTACCCCACCTTAGAGAGAATGGGATCCAGGCTCAAAGGAGGGGTGATATTTGGTTCTGTGATGGGAGAAATGATCATTGACAATGCCCTGGCACAGGTTTGGATTTCTCCCACTATACATAAAATCATCTACAGGTCGTCACTATGGTATAAGATTGCCTACTAAAGAGCATGCTATTAATTCCACCTGTGAAATCCATATTCTTCCTATTATCACTACTTTGACCCTATTTGGGTCGAAATGATCATCTTCACCTTATTACACTGTCTGAATTGAAAGCCCTCATGACGTGGGTTTCCTAATAAAGTTTTCTCACAAGAAGGACAATTTAATAATACAAGCCCAACCTTATATCTCTCATACAAATGTTTCTCACTGGACACTAGTTACCTTTTTCCAGTCACAATAATAAGACAGCATATGCATTTACCTTGATTAAGCCTCACAAAAAGTCTGCAGAGAAACTATCTTCATTTCTAGAGAAGATTGCTGAACTCCAAGAGGTTAAAAATTTGTTGAAAGTGATACAGCTTTCCCAGGGTGGATATGATTTGAAGACAGATCCACCTGATTATGTTATCTCTGGTCTGTTCCACTGTGGTAATGACACCATGGTATACAGCCACTGCTTGCCCTGACATCGGTGTGACAGACATGAAAAGCCAGTTATTACACTTCTCTGTGACTCTTGCTTACAGTCGCTGCAGAATCTTTCTCAGTAGTTCCCCAGCAGCCACTGCAGGTTGACCAGAGTTGTTAGGTCATTAGGTGGTGTGTCATCATCTGGGACCAGTTCTTCACCAATCAACTCCAGCATAAGTACCACTTCTCACCTGCCAATGGAGACACATCATTTCAGGATAGTGTATCTGAGACAAGAGCTTTCCTGATTGAAAACCTACCATGGTAGCGGAAAGAATTCTTGCCTGTGTCTTAGAGCCTTGGAATCTCCCTCCCAAGCTTGGCAATGGGTGAGAATTATTATTCAGATCTCAGTTACGATAATAATGACAAACTTTATAGAAAGGAGAAGAGAAAGAAATGAAACTTGTGGCCTATCTCCTGTTCTTGATCACATTGAACTCATAACACATACACGCACACACACACATACGCACACTCACACACAAGCAATTGCTCCCCCTGCTCACACTTTGCACACAGCATTCAGAGAGGGAAAAACCACAGCACTCTTATTAAAGTTCACACTGTCTTCACTTTTATAAAATCTCAATGAGGGTAGTAAGCATTAAGCAGCATTAGTCTCTCCTCACAGAAAGGTGAGGTCCAGACAGATAGGATGCTGACTATCACCACTAAGCCAGAACTAAATGATCCTTGATATTTAAAGTTCCTGGCTCATTCCAGCAAAATTAATTCCATATAGTTCTGATTCTTATATTTTAAAAGTTCATCAATATGTTGTTTTCTTAACATTTACTTAATGCCCAAGGAGACTTTGGAGTCTTTCTTAAATAAATTTCTGCAGCGTTTTCCATTTATGAACAAGAGGAAAGTTTGGCCCCGGTTAAATGCCCTTGGACACCAACCACTGGAATAATCTCACACATAGATGGCAAACAGGGTCTAAGTAGGGCCAAGATGACTATTCCCACTTGGTGTTCCAGCTGCCATACTACAGCACTTCACCTCTGCTCATCCACCCCCAGCCCTCAGTGGTGGTGAGGACCAGGAAAGAGACTGATCTCATGCGTCTACCAGGCGTATTACTCATAAACAACCTCATAATTCCCAGATGCTCTCATCCTCTCTGTGGAATAATGTTGTCTCCTTCGAGCCAACTACCCAAATCTGTGAATGATACAGGCTGATGCCTTGCACAGGAGACAGAAGGTTCCTACAAAATGCCCACTAAGGTCAAGGTTTTAGTTCTAAGGTGGAAAAAACATAAGCAGATACTCAAACCATTTAACAGACCCCAAGAGTCCTTTCTCAGTAGAACCTGAGAAATCATCTCTTTGACTGCCCAGGTAAAAGATCCTGCCCTTATTACAAACAAAACACAGAAACCAAAAGCCTTTGAAGCCCACGTAAATGTGATGTTAATCAATATCTATATCAAACCAAATGGAAGAAGAACCAGCCAAGGGTTGCTAAATGTTTTCTAAAACTGGGATTCATTTCAGTTCTAGGTCATATAGAGCAGTGCTGGAAGAGAATTTGGCCCACTGAAAATAGCCATTTAGTGATGCCTTCCTATAAGTCTAGACAAGCAGAGGACCAGTCCTAAAAAGTCTAAGTGTTTATGCCTTGAAGGATATTTATCTACATCGCAGGGTCTTTGGAACAAAGACAGTGGTTTCCTCTTTTTACAGTTTGGCATCATTATTATTTTGACTGACATTTGAATAAAAGTTCTCACCCATTGCAGAAGACTGCCAAGTTATGTTCCCTCTCTATTTTTAAAGAATTTAATTTTGAACAAAAGGTTGTGGGGGCTGAAGGCTGACCCAGATCCTCTTGCCTACTCCTTTCCTGGACATGAGGAAACTGTGGGCCTGGGAATTTACACAGTGTGTTTTCTATAATTCCATCTGCTTTGAAACCTAAAAGAAGATATTTGCGGAGAAGAGACCACAACATGAGAGAGAGAATAGTGAGGGAGTGGAAGTCCCAAAATTGGGTAGGTCAGCATTTGACTCCAGAGTTGCTGAGGAGTGAGAACTCCATAGTTTTCTCTTTGAAAAAGTCCTGCTTTTGTTCCCTGCCATGAGGAAATGCAGTAGACAGTTGTCACCAGCATCTCTTTGGAGACAGTGTTCCTTCCTCTCAGGGTCCAAGAGGGACTTCAGACACGAAAGAGTCAGATTTTGCAAAGCAGCAGGATTTTTATGCAGAGTTTATCAGACAAGAGATTGTGAAGGCAGACTTTGGGAAATAGTTTAAACAGTTCATAAATCAGATATAATTGAAAAGGATAGGGTCTCTTTTCTGAAAGCCCTAGTAACCTCTGGTTTATAATCTCTTTACTGGGGCAAAACTGCAATGTGTATAAGGACCAGGGGTCTAATGAAGTCAGGTTGCCTTGGGTCACTCAATGTAATTTGGTTTTTTTCTGGCCAAATCATGAAACAGAACTACATTTTGCTCCCTGTTACATTTATAACGATACCATCTCTTTTGATATTGTCAAGTGTGTTATGCCAGGCTGCAAAGCATTACTGATAATAAAATTCTTTGGAAAAACCTTTTCTTTTCTTTTCTTTTTTTTTTCACTCAGCAAATAGCAGCTGAAATCAGCTGGAGTTTCTCTTGGCTAGCCAGCAAGTAAAAAGTGCTTGTTTTCTGCAATTTCTAAGAAGCCCTGGAAGCATGATGCACCGCATGCTTCTGTCCTATGCCTTTAAACTGGTAGTTTCTATGACCTTTCAAAATTATATTTGGGATATGGATCAAAACGCAGTTTCAGAGGCAAACCCTAAAGAGAAGCCTAAGATTTTCCTCTATATACCAGTATATACTAGTATCAGATTATTAGTATCAGATTTCATTTTCACAAACCAAGGGTTCAGTCCTACGAGACTGTACCCCCACCTCCGCCAATTTAGATACCAATTATCAACCCAGGTGCCCCTGCCTTCCAGCTACAGATTGAAGGTTCTTGGGACCTTCTCCTTGGCCTTCAAACACCAATCACAAGTCCAGGTTATTACCTATACTTCTGACTGACTATATAAACCAGAGGCTCCTAGGACCCCCTCCTTGTTCAATGAATATGCAAGAGTAGTTCACAGAGCTCAGAAAAATATTTTAATTATTTGATCACAGGTTTATTGTAAAAGGATGTAATTCAGGGACAACCAAATGGAAGAGACAGAGCAAGGTGTGTGGCTAGAGCTTCCATGCCCTCTCCAGGAATGCCATTCTCCCCAAATCTCCATGTGTTCACCAACCTAGAAGTTCTCTGAACCCTCTCCTTTTGACCTTGTTATGGAGGCTTCATTATATAGGCATAATGAAGTCATCGACCACGGGTGATTGAACTCAGAATCTTGAGCCCCTTTCTCCCCTGGGTCTGGGATGTGATGGAAAGTTTCAGTCCTCTAGATACATAGTGGACTCCCTTGCTGCAAGCTTCTCTCTAAATGCTTTCCAGAAGTCACTTCATCAACATACCACATACATCCTTAGCTCGCCTCATTTAGGAAATTCCAAGTGTTTAGGAGCTTTGCTAGAAAAGGGGAAGAAAGCCAAATACAGATTCCTTATTATAAATCACAACAGTGTTGCTGCTCCAGGGAGAATGTGAGACATCAGATATTCAGAAGAATGAAGGGGCTCAAGAGGGAAGATCAGACAATACCAAAGAACAGAGCAGGTAAGTTCTAAAGGGCAGTTGTTTCCACCTGCCAACCAAGGGGCACACTAGAGACTCGTGTCTTCCTGGATGCACGGTCACAAGAAAGCCTGACCGAAGCTAGAAGGCAGTGTAAGTGTGGTAAGGCACTCAAATTCGAGGCTCTGAGCCCACACCTAATTAACTGATCAGGGGAAATTGTTTTAACCACAGCACATTTTTTTTACCAGAAGATCTCTTTATTTTCGCAGATTGTCACCTTATATGACGTGCCCTAGTCTCCAGGGAGAATGAAGACAATACATTATCTGACATTTCCTAAGGGAGATTGACATTAACTTTTGCAAATCACAATTCATAGACAGCCAGGGTTCTTGGATCATGGAACTCTCACGTGTTCTCATGTGGGGCACACTGACACATGACCATTGTCCACCAACCTGGACTCCTCATAGATCTGGTTGTTTGGGGTTGGTCTAGGTCATCAAGAGAAGAGAGCCATATTTAGTGCTATCTCGTTCCAACTACTAGAGACAGGTTAGGGACTGGTTAGGGAATAAATAGATTCTTTTTCCTAATGACTCCCAGTGTCAGACTCTCACACCTTACGACTTCAGAAGCCTATCTCCACCTTGGCTAGGATGACTTCAGACAAACTTGATCTCTGTGCGGTAAAACAGAATCAGCTGCCCAGATTATATTCCAAGTCAAATTCAGTGTCTTATAACTTTATTGTATGAATTATTGGCTCTTGGGGGCTCCTACTGGATGTGCTGAAATGCCATAGTGATATTTCTCTTCAGACTTACAACCACCTACATGCAAAACAGAATTTATCTCTGACAGGAGCCTTTCTCCTGTTAAAAATCAAACAGCAGGCAACGCCTTTTTCTGCTGAATAATCGTCTATGGGAGGTGCGGGGGCAGTAGAGGAGTGAGTGCAGGAAGGAAAACCAAAGCTGTGTCCACACCCTTGGGAGAGAGAAATCAAATCAGACAAGTTCAGTAGAAAATTGCAAATGAATCTGTCAGCTTTAGTTCATCTCCCCAAAGCCAGAGTCAAGAGGGTGATGGAAATAAGAGGAACACACAGAGAAGTTTGGGGGCGGAGGGGCAGGTGATTCCTCTGAAACAAGAGCTAGAAGGATTTTGTAATTCTGGTATGACTTCCCATAGATGTTGCCATGACTATTGTCTTGTTTCCATTTACCATTGTCAAATTTCATAGGATCCTTATTTTTGAAAGCTTTCAAGTCCCTGAGATGGATATCCAAAATTAGGAGAAGGGGAAATGTTTCTATTTCTGTCACGTCATGAATATGAGTCTTCTACCACATATGTACCAATATTAGCTAAGATGGTGTGAACCCTTGTCTTCATGGATCAGCCGATGCATGTCAGCACCAACACAATGCCAAAGTCCAAAAGTTGCGAGATAATTACTTTTCATGATAACACTGAGTAGATACAAAGTCTCCTCTCTCTTCTTCCACCACCTGAGTCCTGTAGTTAAGGTCTCTGGGGATTGAGACAGCGCCCTCACATATCCTTGGGCACCAAGTCCCAACAAAGCAAGATGTAGTATCATCGCTGCTGATGGATGGATGCTGGCCCAGCACCCAGCCCACAATGGAGGGGAAAGTGAGGCAGGTGCTAGGAAGTTGTTCTTTCTCTTCAGGACACACTTCAACCCCAAAGACTGAAAGAGAAAAGGGAGCCTAAAAAGCCCACATACAGGCACACCTTGGAGATCTTGCAGGTTCATTTCCAGATCATTGAAACAATGTAAATATTGCAATAAAATAAGTTACAAATTTTTTTAGTCCTAGTGCATAAAAAAGCTAAGTTTACTATACAATAAATAGGCAATATATCTTTAATAAAAATAACGTGTATATCTTAGTTAAAACATTCTTTATCATTAAAAAATGTTAACCATCACCTGAGCCTTCAACAAGTCATAATCTTTTGCTTGGCGGAGAGTTTTGTTAAAAAAAAAAAAAAAATCTGTGGATCACAGTAAAGCCAGGTGCAATGGAATAAGGTATGTCTGTATTGTAGGGAAAACATATCTTTGAAAATAATGCCAAACTTCAATATCCTCAGGGATCCAGAGTGAACCACACAGAATCCCAGAGGTGTCCAACTTTCAAGAGCATGATTTACAAAGGAAGAGACACTGACTGAGTTTGAATTGAAGAGATATGTGTGTTGTTTTATTTATAGCCCTGGTTATTTAGAGCAAAATATTATAGAAATACGTTAAGTAGTTTCCCTTATAGTTCTTATTTATACACACAGAAAAATAAGAAGAATAAAACAATTCCATTACTAAGAGGTGATAGATAGCCTCCATTTACAATAGTTTATACCAAAGAAAATTGTTTAACATTTAAAAACCAAGATCTGCATAGTATGTTATATAATAGGGTAGACTATAGCTTGAAAGATAAATGATTGTTATACAAGGAAAAGCTAGGCTAGTAAATAACACCTCTTATAAGGATACTAAACACTCAATCAGAAAATGCCATGGTGGTTGGTTTAGAATTCGTTTTTCAGAGCCATAATGTTTGAATGAATTTGTTTTTTGTTGAACTGAAATTTTCTTAGTCATTAATACCTCAGCCTCTACCATGCTTTACAAGGGAACCCATTACAAAACCCTCTTAGAGACCGCCTGAGCCTTACATGGCATGGTGAGTCAGTCATGTTTTTGTAATTCCAAAGCATTAGAAAAGAGGTTGAAGGAACTTGTCTGTAACTACTCAAGGCAGCATCTTGAACCTTCTGCTAAATACCAGGCTGCCAGCTGGCAAGCCCTCATACTCTTTAGTCCTTAAAGAATCATGCATGTGTCACCGAAGACAGACGGGTTGTTTTGTTTTAGTCTGACTCATCTGCAGGAGTAAACGGCAAAGACTATCACTCTGTTGAGATGGCTGGCAGTGCGAGACACAGGATACATGGTGAAGGAGAAGCTTCCTCCTTCATTCCTGCATGAAGAGCACAGTGTTCAGGCTCCTCTGCAAGCTTCTCAGCTACCTCTGCTGTTATTCCAAAGCTCCAGCAGCCCCAGCTCAGACCTTATATCTGCTTTGTCTGGACAGGGGCTCATGTTCCAAGGCTGTGATTTGTAGATTTGATGCATTCAGCTTCAAAACTTCCCTGTTTTTATCCACAACACGTATGTTTACTATCATTTCCCAATATCTTACTGTCACAGCATAATTAAATTTCCACTATAATTTTTCATCTTGAGAAAATAATCATATGACTTAAACTAATCGAATCAAAATAATGTCATTACATTTTAACAGACATTATGACTGCTAAAATCTCTAAGCATAAGAGACCCAACTGGCTTTGTGAAAAGGGAGTTTAATATGTTAGAAAGGTGTTAAAGATGCATTATCACCAAACAGAGACTTCTCCTTGATAATTCAGAAGTACTGAAAGAGAACAGTGAAGGCAAATCTCTCATCTTGTATGATTCCATCTTATCTATGTCAATCTTATGTACTCGCACTCAAGAACATCTTGGGTACCACTGAGAATTCTCTTTTACATCCTCCACTTTGGGAAATGGCAACGGCAGTGTTTCCCAAAGGACAATCTGCAGGAGATAACAGGTTAAATGCAAATTCCCTTACTCCACTCACAGCATCTTCAGGAATAGGTTTAGGAATCTGCATTTTTAACAAGTTTCCCAGGTAGTATTGATATACACAAATATTTGAACACTGTTAGTTCCAATTTGTTATTTTCAAATGTGGATTAGTCACAGGATCTTTTTTCCCAATACAAGCCTGCATAGACACTATGATAAAACACAGGTAAGAGGAGGACCTAATTGAAGCAGGAAAGCAGCACCTCCTCCAGGCCCAGGGCAGCCCCAGAAACACTTCTATGGGACTCTGAGAATTCCACCCTGGAGTGTGTGAAAGCCCTTCCTCCATCTTCTAAATAAGCAGCTTAGCATCTATTCTCCTCTCTAATATCCATTTCTGTCCTTATAGCATCTATCTTCTGACCCTCCTTCCTGCCTCTAACAAAAAAAAAAAAACAAAAAAAACCCCTGTGGTTATATTATGTTTGTCTGATAATCAAGAAAAATCTGCTATCTAAAAGTATTTCATTTAATCACATTTGTAAAATCTCTTTTACCATATTAGGTAATATATTCATAGAGCACACACAGTGGGACTTGAATGCTTTGGAAAAACTTATTCAGCCTATCACAAGAAGGTGGGAAGGAGGGAAGGAAGGAGGGAAGAAAAGAAGGAAGGAAGGGAAGGAAGGAAGGAAAGAAGAAAGGAGGAAGGAACAAGAAGAAATAAGGAAGAAGAAAGGGAGGAAGGAAGGAAGGAAGCAAGGAAGGAAGGAAGGAAAGAAGGAAGGAAGGGGAAAATCTCTGTTCTAGTTTTTATTTATGTGTAACAAAATATTTCATGCATCATTATTTTGAGGGTCAAGAAATTAGGTGGCATTCATCTGGGTGATTCTTTTTTATGTGGTATTGATGAAGTCACTCAGTAATAGTCAACTGACAGATGAGATAGATGTCCTGGAAGATATAGACAGATTAACTCACATGACTGCTCTTTTTGGTGATGATAATAGGAATGCTAAGTTCAAAAGGTATTGTCACCCAAAGTACTGATATATGGTCCTTCCAGCATGGCAGTCTCAGGGAAGACAGACTTCTTGTATGACAGCTGAGATCTCATGGAGCGGATGTTCCAAGAGACTGAGGGGATCAGGGTCTTTTAGTCTAGCTTTGGAAAGCTCAGAATGTTATTTCTATTCTATTCTATTGAACAAGCGAAGTTTCTAAGGCTGTTCCAAATTCAAGGGGAAATGGATTCAGGTTCATAGGAGGAATAGCAAAGAGATCAAATCCATCTTTAATCTTTTAGGTTCTCTAAGTATAACATTTCAGTTCATAAAAAGTATATGATGAAAGTCATCTAAGTGGGAGAAGTGGTAATTCCAGGACCTGTCAAATACCCAAGAACATTCTGATATGTTTTGGTTAGTCTGAGAAATCACTTTGAAATCCTTCCGGTTTCAAAATGAAGATTCAAAAGTGAATCTTTCTGAGATATCCATTTTTTTCTAACATTTATCCATGCCAAAATCTATGGAAACAATCATGAAGATGAAGAATCATCAAAACTCACAGGTTTGTGTTTTCATGTGTTTTATGTATAAGGTTTTGACTATAAAGCAAATTTATTTAAGGTATGCTCAGAGAATAAAATCATGGCTCCATCTCTTATTAGGAGACAATGATGACTAGGTTAAAACTAATGTATTTATTACCATGTCTGAAGCATAGCCTTGTTTTTCTTCTCTGTCTTAGTAGAATTCATGACCTGTCTAGATTTATTTTTCTTTTCCAATAGTGTTCTTGCCATAGTAACATTATATGTGGTATATTTTGCAATTTGGATATATACATCTTTCTTCTTTTCAGTCATAATTTATTAAAACCTTTTGAGTTGTCATAGGAATCAATATTATATATAATACTGGTGAATTTATAAGTATTTTCATCACTGAATTTCAAGAAGCCCACAAAATAGTCACATACTTTTCATTTCTATTTACATTGTCTTTGGAGTTCATGGTTGATAATAATAATGGCGACACTAAAAATAATGGATTTCAGTTGAGTGGATACATCTACATGGGTGAATTTATTGACTCAACTACCTTAAGTACTGAACGACCTGATGGGAGCGACAGACATTGTTGTATGTTGGGACTTACATTGGCTCCTGAGAACTGAGTCATGTTTCTCTTCCTAACCCTACTTGTATTGCATCAAGTTAGTAGCTTGAAATCAGTCAGGGTGAGAGCATCTACACTGTGGAAACTCGCAAGCACTAAACATTTGAGGCCATTGTTCAAGTTACTAGTGGACCAATGTAATACATAAACATGGCTAATTATATGAGGAGTACTAAATCTGTCATGGAAACACTGAAAAGGGAAATTAAACCTTGTTAGGTCACCAAAGACTTTTTTGGGGGGATTAAGCTCCAATGTCCCCTCCTTTGAGAGATTTTCCCAGACAATCCCCCTAAAATCCTATTCTCATACTGCACTATTTCTTCCAGAGTGGTTGTCACATTTGATTCTCTTACTTATTTTTACTAGTTTATATGTGTCCATGATTTAAACTTTACATTATTATCTGTCTTTATATATCTGACAGAGACAGAAAATGTACTTTTGAAAAATCAATAGTAAGGTTGCAGCAGAGTTCTAAAGGATGAGTAGGATATGGTCGGGCAAAGAACTAGGAGCAGAATATTCTGAGCACAGGAAGAAAGGACAGAAAGAATGTGGGCAGGAAAAGATAGTGTGGGCATGAAACATGGTGCTCAATGACATCCAGGGCACTTGGAGTCCCTAAGCTACCCCATGTGGACCATAAGAACCTATAAAGTCCTCAATTCAAACTTCACTTTATCCAAAGGTGAGCATGGGCATGGTTAATTCAGAGATTTGTTTTAAAGACAGATTAAAAAGAAAGGAAAAAAAAAAAAAGAAAAAGAACACATCTCTCCTCAAATCCCCTCTATGACTGACAAATTGATATTCTTTACCCACCTCCCCAAAAGGAGCAATACCTGACAAGGATGGTTGAAAGCATTAAGTAACTTAAATGGAAACAAAGAATAAGGTGAAAGAGATATTCTGGTTTCTACAATGTGCATTATTAAAATCCTTTTGCAGAGAAGTGTGGTCCCTGGACAGTTCCATGCATATTAGATCTTCTGAGAAATGTATTAAAGTGACTTTCTGTATAAATGAGGACACAGAAGATTCAGTCCTTAAGGAGATACACCAGTCTGATTATGGATATTGGGTACAGATGTTCTACAGAGAGCTTGGGGTTAATGCCTCTACTTCTCATTTTGTTCATAGTCTATTAGTTAAGGAAATAGACTTTCTGTCCAAATGACAGAATGACTAATTCTCCTGGGACGAATGAGGAAGATCATGGGGAAGGTAATGTTTGGGTTGGCTTTGGGAGATGAGTAGAACTTCAGTAGGCAAAGGGACATTTCAGACAGGAAGAACACCCTGATCCAAGCCAGAGGTCTGAAATCAAAACTGTCTATATATTTAAAGGTTCATAAAACAGCCACACAGAGAGCAACTGACACAACTCTGAATAGAACTGGCAGTGTGCTTTTGCAAAACAACATTATAATTTTACTTTGGTTTTCATAATGACAAAGCAATTCATTATAATTTAGTTTAGGAAGAGAAACTATATTTTATAGTTCCTATAAAATACAGCAATTTCAAAATAATAAAATGAGGACAGTTTCTTAATTATATAAGTCTTCTTTTGAAAAGGGGGGTGGGGGGCACTTGAACCAAATCTACTCTTCCTACACAGCAAGTATGTGACCACAAGAGATCCTTGACCACCACACATAACCGTACTCCTTTGAACTCCAGCCTCCTTTGAACAAGCTTAAAAATGAGATGAAAAATCTCTGCTTTATAAATGCAGTAGCACATCATCTGCACATCATAGCTTATTTTATAGACTTAGATAGACACCAAGTCAACTTACGCTAATGCATAAAAAAATTGTTAAAGGCACAATTTAAGTGAAATTCACTTGAACGAAACTCAAAATGTAAAAATCACTAATATCCAAAATTAATAAGAAGCAACTGATTTACATTCATTTCATCATTAGTTTCACTTAAATAGTGATGTTTTAAGTGGATTTTTATCTACCAAAAAACTATTTTCATATAGTAATATATTTTGTGTATCAGTGAAAGCACTTGGGGATAGTCTGGTGACCAGCAACAGAGACTAGTCCTGTCCAGCTTAAGCTGAAAAGAAAATTCTTGCAAAAAACATTATTATTCATACCAAGTAGAAGAGAAACAGAGACACCACTGCCCCCCACCCCACCAAAAAAAAAAAAAAAAAAAAAAATCACCAAACACCGAAGTTCCCTCCTCAAAAAGAAAACAAAGCAAAAGACCAGAGGGAAACTCCTAGAATCCAGATAGTAGAATTTGGTGAAAAATACCATTGAAGGTCATTCTTCTGATCTTTCCTTTGAAGTCCTAGCATAGAAAGTCTGACTGGACCATTTTGGAAATGTTGTGCAGAGAAAACCAGACACCTTTAAATTGCAGTTCCAGGGAGACAACACAGATACATGGAGAACGGTTTCCTCCAAGGAAGCTGGAGGTTATCACAGAGGGTAAAATGGATACTGAGTGACCAGAAGACAAGGAATACCCACTCCATCCCCTAAGGATACTCTGATTTGTCCTGACTCACTACACCAGTGAAACACAGAGCTGCCATTGAGCTGAAAATTTTGTCTTTGTTTTTCTTGACCCTTCCCTGACCCAATTTATCGTAAAAAGGTCAGCAAGAACTTTCAGAATCTGCTTTAGAGAGGAACGGTCCAGCTGGGCAGTCATCAGTTAGCTGATGTTTCTGTGTTAAGCATCTACACAACAAACAATTTCCTGGCACCTCCACATCTAATATGAACTTAACCAGACAAATTCCGCTTTCCAGCCAGGGAAGTAGCTCCTTATTCTGTTTCACACAAATGTTATTATAACCTCAATCAATAGAGAAACTGATGGGGCTGTGTTTATGTGGTTTGGGGTTTGTTTTCTGTCTGAGATAGATCGAACCTGGAAAAATGCTTCCAGTCAGTGAACACATGCATCACCCAATCTGGAGCACCTCGTTGTCTCTGATCTCCGTGTCTCAAGGCCAGCTGCTTCCAGGCTGGTCTCTGAGGTCACCTTCAGGTTTGTCAAAAATAATTCCTGCTTATGAGCAGAAAAGACTGCAAAGCCCATGGTTTAAAACGAAAACATATTGCAAAAATAACCCGTATTACAGAGTCAAGCCTCAGGGTGGATTATGTGGCTGACCACATTTATACTCACCCCTCTTAAAAATATTGTATTAAATAATTCTGATATAAAAGCAAAATCTGCCTATAAATTGGAGTTTTGGTAAACAGTCTTCTCTTTTAAAAATATATATTTAAAAGAGTTGTCCTAAGCAAAAGTGAGAACTCCCTGCCCGCTGTGACTCAACTCCACTTAGGCAACTCTCAGGGCCTCTTTCGTAATTCTCCCGGTCAAATCCTGGGGGATTTGATGTCTGATAACCTGCTATCAGAATTAGATCCCATTATTCCCAAACTGGAGTAATATATATGCCTTCTCTGGGGAGAGAAAATACTCTCATAAGTCTCTAATGTTGACAAATGATTTTCATGAGGATGTCATTGAAGCAACAAACATATATACTATATTACTCCAGTGTGTATATATATACACACACCTAAATGCAAACCTACATATAAACTCATAATGTCAAACAACTATAACACCAAAACTCATTTACAAGTTAGAAATAAAATTACCAACCCAATACAGTTCGAATCAACAAGATTAATTTAACAATTTGTGTTGTGCTAAAATTTTGCTGCAATTAGAAATGACTGGCTTCCTGTTAAGCTCAACCAATGGAAGACACTAAAGTCATAGTGGGCGACAAGTAGAAGGAAGAAGTCAGACTATGTATTCCTTCTTTTCCATGATTCTAGTCTAACAAATAAAAGCTCCTTCCGTGGTCCCAGCTCTGCTGATAATTTCCACTATGGTTACCATTTGCATCCAACAGCCCTGATTTCCTGCCTCTGCTAACACTACCTCCCCTTGGTCTCAGAGAGGAAGAGAGCTGGAATGTTGAATGTTTCCCACAGCTATCAACAGACCACAGGGCATCAGCAGGATATGGGAGGTTGAATTTTTAAAGGCCTAGGTCAGTGATTGTCAATGCACATACATACCAGAATCATTGTTGGGACTTTTGAGAAATTCTGCCATTTTTCTCATTTTAGATCCCTTCTTAGAGTGACTTGCTTCTGTCACTAACCCTTATTTCACCTTCCCACCTCCGATTTGACTTTTTCATCTTTTTTTTTTCTTAATTAGCTTCCTTTAAACTACATAGCACAAATTTTCTTTTCTTATCTGTCCCCTGTGGATACACAGATCATACAGAAAAGTAAAGTGAGTGAAGAGTAATCAGATTTCTTTCTTCATCCACTTGTTTTCTATATCAATTATTACACATTTAAATTTTCCCTTTTTTCTACTGTAAAGTGTCGAAAAATAAATCAAAATGAGAAATCCCTCATACTTGTTATTATTTTAAGGACAAATTGCTTCTGTTCTCTAAATTTTCCTTGCTTCCGTAAATCATCAGAGAAGATTCAAGAGAAGTAGGTTTATTCTAGAAAGGGAAAGCACCAAAATAATGGATGAGTCTGTCTGTGGACTCCAGTTTGAGGGGTATGTATGAGAAACCCCAAATATCTCATTGCCATTATTTCCAAAGAATCTATAATTTAAAAGAAAATTCCAGTCATTGGCTTTGAAAAATGATAGATGAACTGAGGTTTTCAATGCTTTTCTCCTTTCTAGAGTTCCCCCAATATTACACAATTCCTTAGTATTTGCTTTTGCTAAATTATAACACCAGAAAAACAAAGAAGTTAATGCCCATACCAAAATATGAAAGAGAGAGAGAGGAAGAATTTTTAGATGAGAAAATCTCTCTCCAGAGGGTCAAGATGAGAGAAAACATCTGATAGAAGGACTAATGTTTCATTCAAATGCCAGTTTCTTGCTTTCTCAAATCTAACTTTCAAGTTGTCTAAGTTCTGGTACTTACTTTTATCAGTTCACAAAGGCCTAGGATACACAGTTGGTTAAAGTATAATTTCTTCCAAGACACAGAAAAAAAGAAAGCTGAAATATTTAATGTTTCCCATAGAAATAATAGACCACAGAAAATTCCTTGCTGATTTACAGGTGATCAGGACATAGAAGGTTGAGTTTTTAAAGGCCTAGCCATGGTTCTCAACCACACATGACTATCAGAATCATTAAATGCTTCTAAATAATGCTCATGCCAGACTCCTACCCCAGATAATTTAAACAGACTCTCCGGAGAGTTATGTCCTAAGCATTAGTATGATTTTAAATCCACTTCCCCTATACATAATTCTAATGAATAACAAGGACAAAGTCACAGATCTAGACTAAGAATTAGGAGCTAATCTTAAATATTGTAATTATATGTAAATATATAGTTCATATATTGCTATCCATAACTGTATATGACATTTTAATTAGATTCAGTTGCTTTCTACTGAGTAACTTGTCCATTCTTCATCCTCACTCTTTTGAATGACACTGACATAATTGATGCTAGAACAATAAGGAACTTGAGATTTTGTTTTCCTTGTCACTTGATAAAAAAAAATGTAACAGAGAAGGAAAGGCACACGTTCTTTGAGAAGGAGTGTGAGTAATATACTATGCTGAACTTTCCAGAATCCCTTGATGTCTAGATTGTGTGATATTTGCTCCTAAAATTGACTTACAAAAGATGACCTAACAAATCCACTGTCTATCAGTCATCCATTTTGTATAATCACTTTTCCTGATATTCTCAGGTTGTTACAGCATGATATCAGACACAGACATATCATTCTTTGTCATTCTTAGAGATGTCCTGGTGCATATTCTTCAGAGCTCAAGGCTGCTATGCAGTTTAAATCCTATCAGCCACTATAGTGCAGCATAATCTATTTATGTATCTCCCAAGATAAAACACTTGGCATGGAATGCACAATGGTGTAGCCCAGGAATGCCCTAGACATTTTTCATAGCCCATCCACTCATTAAAATATCTTTCAACACACCTAATGGAAGCTTACTATTTTCGCCATAACTCAACGGATGTGACATCCTTCTAAGGTTTTCAAACTTCACTCCAGAGACCACTGAACTAGTGTACTAACATTGCTACCTAATAAAAAGTTACTACTTTTACGATTTGAGTTGTCCCCGATATAAACATTGTATCTGAAGTTCTTTCTGAGGATTGGACACCAGGACATACAAAGGAAACAGCTAGTTCTTTACCATGACCATGAGTCCCTTCATGACAGTCTGTGGAAATGAGTCAACATCAAATGTTTCCCATTGTCATCAAGGTGAAGACTGAGGCGCCAGTTTGATGCTCTGACAATTTTGCTCAAGTCACTTTCTGATCCTTTTGTGGCCATTCTGTAATTGATCCAGTGACCACTCAGAGCCAGGAAAGAGCCTCCAGTCTCTCTTATTCCAGTGAGATAGATGTTCTTCCTAAGAAAGTGCTAGGGATACTCAAGCCATAATTTCAAAGCATATATCCTCTTTCCAACAAACAGCTGTGAAAAATTTATGCAGCAATATAGAATAGAAAGGGATTTGTCAGGTTGATTCTTAGAAAACAGACACACAAAGATTTCCTCAAGGCCACTGAAATGCGAGACAAGTTGCAGAAGTGAGAAGTGTGGAAATCCGAGTTATGGCAGTCCAAGATCACATAATCTGAGTTTTTGTAGCTAAAGAAATTGATCTGCTCAAGGTCACTCAGTAGTTTCATGGCCAAGCTAAAAACAGATGGCAGACTCCTAGCTCACTGTCCTCTCATTTAGTCTACACCAGAGTTACTTCCTTAATTATCATCTTCTACCCTCTTTTCTAACCCTCTTAGACAAGAAGATCAAAACATTTCTTTGTTGTCTTGCAACATTAGGACCTCTGGCTTCCCTTGGGGTATTTCTCTTTCCCTTCCTGTGTTCTTCCCAAAGGAGAAGACTCTGTATTTCCAACTGCAAGATTTCTGTCTATTTTGCAGACGAGTTCTTTTTATCATTGCAATGTGTGGACGGCCTGGTTCTAAAAATAAAATTCCATTTATTTGTTCGGTACAGGAAAAATCAATTATGATACATTTCTCACTGTAGGGATTTTCTCGCACGATATTTTAACTGTTTCCCAAGTTCTATTTTTAAAGCATCATAAGCACTGAAGTGACAAATTCTGGAGATGAATAAGACTACAGAGTTCATCCACTGTAAACCCTGACTGTCTAGGGATCGTGAAACTCCCTTTAAAAAAAAGATGACTGCTATCAAAACTGTCCCCAGAAATACATACAAATATACAGATATATGTAGATATGTGATAACATTTGTTGAATTTGTGTGAAATCTGCATACAACATCGTGCCGTGGCTCAGGGATCAGTCCCTAGGCTGTTAGTTTAGACATGAAACATTATTTGACTGAGAAGGAAACTGAGTCCCTAAGAGAAACATAATTTGCTATGAGCACAGAGCTAGTTAGTGGAAGAAGTAGTACTAGAATGCAGATGACCTCTTCCCAGCCTAGAGGCATGCTATACAGGGCAAGGATGACCATATAGACTTCTCATATAAATCAGGACATTTTTGAAAGTGAAGAGGTGGGCTATTGATAATTAGGCTAAGGTGATAGGTGTAAGCTGGAAGTGTTTGGGACAAACCAATACATATGGCTATGGACATACCAACATACGCGAGTCTGATGCTTTTTTGACCCAGAAGGTTAAAATCTCCCAGGATGGGGAGAGGTTGGTGGGAATATGAGCTCGCAATGTAGCCTCTGAATCTTTATTCTACAGCACTTTGAAAACCTCAAAGTTACTATTCCCTTATCTGAGTCCTCATTAAATGCATATCACACAGCTCATGAATGTGACATACAAAGGAAATTATTATAACACTTCAGAACAACAAGATTTAGGTTTTCTTCAGTCTTCCCAAGGGGCAGCTCAATCAATTTTAGTTTTATCAGCAACACAGTAGCAAACATCAGAACTTTCTTGTGGCGGCTGTTTGCAAAGTCAGTTTTACTCCAGAGGTTTGACCATTTCACTCTGACTATGCAGGGAAAGGATAAAGAAAATTGATTCTATTGCAAAGAGTCTCCCTAAAGGTCTAAATAATTCATATCAGTTTCAACCTTCAGACATTATCTCAAGCAGTAAGCATATTCCAAAAGACTCCAAGCTTCCAGCATTTCCCCAAGTCGAAGCAGAGCTGCCTCACTCTCCTCACTCATTGGCTGGCCTTCCTTCTGAAGGGTCAAGCGCCTGCATCCACTCATCAGCTTGTGCTTAGGATGTTAATATCATGAACTTTTAAAAGAGTCTGTTATTCAACTTAATGACATTTTAAGTACCTTAGCAGAGCCTCCACTTCTGAATTGCATCACTCCTGTCTACTTTGGGACCCCAGACCAACACTCTCACTGCTATGGATTAAAATGATGTGGAAGAAGTAAAAAATAATAATTAATTAAACAAAAAAACAACTCCCCACGCTTGAATTCTACCCTCAAGGGAGTCTGAGTCACTGGCTGAGGTTTGGGCCCAGGCATGGTCATTTTTTCCAAATCTTCCCAAGTGATTCCAAAGGATTGCCTGAGAACCCAAATCAGTGGATCCAAAAGCCCCAGCTAGTGGCTTTCTTTCTCCTCTCCTTTTAAGCTGAGGGAGCACTTAGACTTGATGCCAGTGGAGATGGGTGAACTAAATCTTCAGGAATTCAGTGCACAGGCACACCTGGTGCAACAATGGTGTCTTGGACACTTAACGGTGAGTGCCCTCAGAACCGTTTTCTCCTTGACACATGGGTCCCAGAAATACCACATTTTTTAGTGTCTAAGTCAGTTTGCAATAAGTTCACCCACATCAGCCGGCCCTCTACATGTGATCATTGTCATTCCTGGTGCTGTTTGACAAAGGGACTGGTGAGGGCTACTCCTGCTGGCCGGGCCGTCTCCCTGCAGAGTGGCAGGCATGCTCGGACTGCTGCCCTTCCAGCACTTTCTGCACCAGTGCAGAGGCATCGCTTCTCACTGAGAGCCTGTCAGTTCTGGGACACTTCTTTAGAATAGGATCCCAGTTTCTGTTTCTTAAAACAGCCAAAACCTCTTTCTAATCTTCCTGTTACCAACAATCAGTACATCACCAAAAGTCTCTGACTCCTGTCTCGCTTCTTCCAAACATACCCCTGAAGTCTGAAATGATCAGCTTGATTCCTTTCACTGTACCCTTTTAAACCAATGGATTAGAGAATGTGTAAGTACCTACCACTTTTGCTCACACTTCTAAGGAAGAGAGTGTGTCAACATAAGGTCATTGCCAGCCGCCGAGCCCCCCAGATGCTGAGGAGCGGCCTAGCAAGCAAGGAAGAGACAGATTTCAGGGGCAGAGGTATACCTCCTGCTGGAAAGGCAGTCTCAGCCAAGAACAACCTCCCCCATAGTAAAATCATACTCAGGATAGTTCCTTTACCAAGGAAGTTTATGTGTACTCATCCCACTTAACAAGTACTTTGATGAGGAGGAAGGGGGAAAGGGGTGGGGGGGGATCCCCAGGGTCTGAAGTTGCAAATATTCTGGTCTCTTGGGCGAGATCCTTCCCTCTAAGTTCATAAACCAGATGTTCCCATTAGTTGGGCGCAAAAGAGAGAAAAGATGACATCGGGGTTGGGAGTGAGGAGGTGGAATCATGGTAAACCGGCTTAGAAATCTTGTCCACCACGGAACATCACCTATCAAATTAATGATGGGGACCCGACATACGAGAGGCATGTGGAGGCAGCAGCAGAAAAAGAAAGATGTGTGTGATCTGAGAAGCTAGCCAGGGAGGTCCCCTCTCAAAGGTTTCTCTCTCATTAGGGATTAGCAAACCAAACCTTCTGTTCCATAGCGATACAAACACTAGCTATAATTGGCATCTAGCTGCTCAATTTTCAGAATTTGTTAAGAGAGACTACCCACAGTGTTGATCATCTCAAAGCTGGTGACCCAGACAAAGCAGAAAGACATCTGGATGTGGACTCAGAGGAACAGAGCTCAGAGCTCCATGGAGCCAGTGGTGACCTGGGTAAACCCGCTACAGAAGCGCTCTGAGATGGGACTCTGTCTTCTATTCCGTGAACTGAGAATGATAGTGCCTTCTTTACAGGGGTGCCGAAAGCATTAAACTACATCGCATTTGCCAAAGAGTATGCCACTGACAGCTAGATAAAAATTTCTAGCTGGGTTCTGTGATGTTAAACAAGTCTCCTTTCAACATCTACTAGAGTCCTTATTCCAAGGGCAGTGCACTCTGTGTCTGCAAAAGAAGATGTATCCGAAAGTGTTAACCAAACGTATTTAACCACCAAACACTTTTTTCCAGGAGGATATATGAGACTTGTTCAAAATAATGAGTCAGACAATGCCAAGCACAAATGCCTACCATGGGTTCTGGCAGATCACCCACATGCCATCCGTGTAAATTGACTCTGAATCAGATCGTTACACAGTAATCATGGCAGCAAGCCACATTGGAGCAGGCCAGGACCCAAATCATAGATATCCTAACGGGAGCAACAGAATGAATCTCCCATGGCTAGACACACGGGACCTGAAGGTAAGTGGTGGGCTGATCATGCAGTGCGCACGTAGACTGTATGATGAGGCCTTCAGGACAGCCAACTCCTGAAGAGAGAGGCTAGTTCCAGTAGCAATCGTCTGGGGAGATGGCAGGAGAATGGCCTGCTGGAGACACCCCTTAGACAAATAGGGAAGACAAGACTCAGCCTTTCCTCGACTCTTCTACGAACTTGGAGATGGCTTAGTGGCCTGGTGGGCATTCCTTCCTGTTGAAGGTTAACGTTCAGATATATGGACTCATGCCTAAGGAAGGTAAAGAGGCATCCCAAGCCAAAGACTAAGAAATCTTATTTTGCAAAGTAGGTTTCTAGCTGCTCCTCTTGTACTTGATGATTTTGGTTTAAAAAGAAATTCAACCTTCAGGGACGGTCTTTAAGACCAGCTGTGTTGGGGGAAGCTGGCTGTGTGGTGGGTTCTGGGGTGGTGGGGAAAGAGCCTCACAAGATACCAGCAGAGCTATGCCTAGTATGAAACTAGAGGTGACTTCCCACCTCCCAACTCTGACCCTTTTCTGGGCACTGGCCCTGATGCACAGAGATGAGGCCAAAGGCCATGTCTTTACTTGGTGATGTGACCTGGGCTGATACTTTGAGGTGAATGATTAAATGAGGCTATGCAAATAGACAGTCTCTGCTGGGAGGCAGTATGGAAATTCTGAGAGAAACAGCCATCGAGGGTCATGGAGCTGAGCCCCAGAGCACCTTACACAGGAGCTTCAGGAATTCCTGTCACGGAGATCATTTGTGTGTCCTGATTTCTCATCCTTCTGGTGCTTTGCTTTCTTTATGTTGTTGTTCTTTTTAATAATTCTTTTTTTTTTTTTTTTTTTTAGCATTTTCATTTTATTTCCATTTAGTTTTCTACAGTGGTCATTTCTGCCCCAGACCCTGGACTCAAACCCAGGGCTATGTGGCTTACTTCCCTCAGAGGCAACTGACTGAACTGCTGCTCCACCAGGGCACACCTGGTGCTTTGCTTTTAAACTCAGATCTTCTGAGTAAATTTTTCTTTTTCACTTAAACAACACAGAGTCTGTGTCTTTCCCTCTGACCAAATGAATCTTGAAACAAGCAGTGGTCTTAGGCATCCTTTGTGAAAAAGCCTCCACAGGTAAGGCCTACGGGGGAATATGAGAATTGGCTCCAGCAAGCTTGACACCCTGCCTCATTGGTAGGGTTACCACACAGCAATAACTTGGGCATCACCTAAGAGAAAAGTAACACTTACCAGGATCAAGGTCAGGCCCACAGGTCAGAGTCTGGGGAGAGGAGGCCAAGGGAGGCAGGAGCCATCAGGAATAAGCAGATAAATAACAAGGAGAAGGCAAAACACAAATTGATAAGCACATAGTAAAACTAGGGGTCAAAAGAGATGGAGTCTGGCAGCTATGAAGAGAGTTTTGGCCAAGGAACTAAAGTTCAGAGGATGACCTTGGACCTAGACAAATGGAAATTCAGGGCAGGAATACATGTCCAGGATGACAATACAACGATCCAGTTGGGTCATACAGATCAAAGGAGATGTTGAGTTACCAGAGCTGGAGCATAATGTGGGAGCAGAGAAACTCATCAGTGCATGACCTCCACTGCTGAACTCTTTAATTTCCCAACAAGGGACAGGTGCAAGGCTGAGGCTGCAGACAGAGATCCAGCATAAGAAAGCAGGGTTTTGGGGACAAGGCATCCAGGGCTCTGAGTGACCCCTCGGCCTTATTCTCCTCAGTGACACAGCCCTGAAGCTCTGCTCAGCTCTGTGCTGACCAGCAGAAATGGATGGAGAAAGACAGGGGAAGGAGGCACACTCATCAGCCTGCCATACTCATCTGCATGTAGCCACATGTGGGGGTGGAGAAGAGGGAGAACTGCTTTTGTTTGTCTATTTCTTCATGGCAACTTGCAAACCTAGTCAAACACAGATAAAAATGCAGTACATAAAAACTTTCCTAACTTTCTGACTCAGAACTATTATGAAATACGTCGATCAGCTGGAGGCAGAATGTTGAAGTCACTCTACACAGTCCTCACTCACAGCTTCATCTGCTCCCTTCCAAGTAGACAGATCTCCCTAGGGTCACCAAGAACTGCTTGCCATATTACTCAGTATTTTCTAAAATGAGCCAGATGGAAACACAATATTCTCCTTTCCCAGGTCTCCCTAAGGAACCAAACACACCTGGAGATGTTTGGTCAAAATGTATGATTGATAGATTGTTAATGATCCCACTCTCTGCTCTCTGTAGTGCCCTTCTCCATCTCAGTCCTCAATGACCCCTGTGACAGCCCATGATTGACATTTACCAAGGTCAGGGATAAAACCACAATTCCTATGGGGTGCATACTTTTGAAACCAAGGTTCCGAAAGGAAGGCAGAGATGGGTTCACCCATGTGTGGGAGGAAGGAGAGAAACAGTCATGCATTCTGAAATAGATCTGTAAGTGTCTTTAGAAATTATTTGGTTTCAGTGTACATCATCCTTTAAGACTGGTCTGTTTCATTGTTGGCAAAGTGGAAAGTATTACTTAATGAATATTTCCACGAAGGCCCCTGGATTCAATAATCAATATATTCATCCTTAGATTTTAGTTGTACTTAAAGGAACTAGTTGAAGGGCAGATGGAGGGGTGAAGGCAATTGTGGAATAGAGAGAATTCATATCAGATGGTCTCAAAAAGGCTCAAAAGAACTTGTCACCAAACTGACAAAAGAAATAAAATCTTCTCCCTTCTTCCCTTTATAATCTACCTTTACTGAATGTGGGCTTCATACATTTGCTTCTTTAATCTGTGTTTACTAAAGCTGTGTGTTGCCAGAAGAAGGAAAGAAAATACAAATAAACCAATTCTCCCTATCTCATTAACCTCCACCTATGGCAATTTTACACTGAGGGACTAAATTACTAGAACTTGCATCTTCGAAGTCCCCGTGTCTTAGTTAAGGCTGCTATAACAAAAAACACTGTAGATGAAGTGACTTAACCAGCAAACATGCATTTCTCACAGTTCTAGAAAGCTGGGAGTTCAAGATCAAGTTTCCAGTCTGGTTGGATCTGGTAAGGGGCTCTCTTCCTGATTTGTAGATGGTCATCTTCTTCCAGAGTAGAGAGACAGAAAGTTCCCTTGTGCCTTTTCTTATAAGGGCGCTATTCCCATTTGTAAGAACTCCACCTTCATGACCTATTTATCTCCCAAAGGAACCCCTTTCTACTGCCATCCAACTGGGGATCAGAATTGTAACATAGAAATTGAAGGAGTTATAAACATTCTTTCTATAATAAGGAGTATCTGCGGCTTTTACCCCAGCCTTCCTTGTGTAGATCCATTAGAGCAGTGCTTAGCACATAGCAAGTTGAGTGGTTGCGTGTTTGCACTTTGGAGTAATAGTTGCATTCATATTTGTATCTTCAATGTAGAGTTCCTTGTCCATAAACTAGTTAACTGCGACGATATCCTTGCCTCCATCACCATCCAGGGGCTTATGGCCTACCACAATGTATTCAGAATGCTTTTGTTAAAATCATGGTTTCCACAGTTGAAGAAGTTAAAGAGGATTTTCCTCTTGATGTAGTGCTCAGAGAGAGAATTTAAGATTAAACTACTCTCAACTATTAATACCAAGAAAAAGAAAAATGTGCAGGCAGTTCTCACTCTGGTTTCCTCTTATCTTTCATCCATCTGGTGGCCCAATATAGCTGACAGACCCTATGTTTCACTTTTCACTTCAGTGCTTCACTTATTCAAGAGTTTCCATGCTGATTTGTTGGTCTCACCATCACCTTGTTAGCATTGCACCTTACTGAACATTGGGAGGAAAAAGAAGGTAAATACTGGCTACATCATCAGAGAAGAAAAAACAATCCATTCTTCTCCATCGTTCTGCTTTCAGCAACATTTTCAGGACTGAGATGTGGCTCAAAGCCGAGTCAGCCTGCCTGCAGTCAAAAGCATGTTTTTGTTACTGCCTAGCACCATGGAACTCATTCAGAGGGGACCTACCGGTTCTTGATAATCATGGATAGAGGCAAACAATTGTGAAAGAGAACTGTTAACAAAGGAGTAAATACACAAGGAAGTGTATTATTCCCTGTAAGTCCAGGTTTCCTTAGCCTGTAAACATAAATAAGGTCATTTCCATATTATTTATAACAACATTTTCCTTTTCCAGGGAATCCTCAAAGGTGCTGGTATTGTATGTGATTTCCTGAATCACTTGGTCTCCACCTACACTCTGGTCAGTCATCTGTCTCCTCTCAGTTCACAGGCCACAGAGACCAATTACCAGTTATCCTTTACAATTCTGGACACATCTCTGGAAAATTCTATTTCCATGCTACCCATGGTTGGAGAGGGAAGGGAAAAAATTAAACGCACTTCCTCCCCATTCCCTTTTCGTCAGGTGGTCAAGAGAACTTCCTTCGCACAGGAAGACCAACCTATGACTTAAGGCTAAGTTTAATGTCTTGAGATAGCCAAAGAGGATACAGTCTTGCTATTCCAAATGTGGTCCATGCACCAGCAAACCTCAGCATCACCTGAGAGTTTGATAGCAATTTAGACTCTTAGTTCTCAACCCCAATCCTTCTAAATACAATCTGCATCTTAACAATATCCTCAGGCAGTCCATATACATGTTAAAGTTTGAGAAGCAGTAATTTCTGTATACAAGAACTGACATCTGCGTGACTCACACTCTCCACTCTTTTCCACCCTATTCCCTGCCCTGGGGTGCTGATCTCTATGACTCTCAGTGGTAAAGCATCACTATTTGATGACTGTTGGTTACATTTGGCTACTGAGAAACCTAGCAGAAGATCAGAGGGTGGGATCAAAGTGGGAGTAAGCGAAACTCAATTTGGCTGCAGCCCTCTTTATTGCTAACTGCCTTGAGGATCAGATAAAGAAAGCCTGTCTTGTTTGGTCCAAGACCTGCCATTGAGGATACAGTTTCTTTGTCCAGGACTAACTGGCTTTATCTATGATTATTGACCTGAATAGCCACTCTTTTCAACCATGTATGGCTTCTCCCACAGTGCCAGTAAGGTAAAATCCTTAAAACACAGTGGTTTACCATTTGTGTATTTTCCAACATCCAGTTATTTAATCATAGGAAGGAATCCATGTCAGATATCAATAGCCTTGTCCTGACTGATCCTTGGGCCCTCCCTTTCGAAGAGTTTTCTCCAGCGTGAGGACTGGGTTAGCTGTTCTGTCAGTCGCCATTCACTTTACCTCCCATCTCCTGGGAAACAGCTCAAAGAAGAACAGACACTTCTCCCCCTGAACACAGCACAAATTTTGAAAGGGTGTAACAGGGCCTTTCTTTACTCTTAACCCATTCAATCCATTTTCTAATCAGGAGCAGGAATGTACCTCCTAAGCCATATATCAGATTTTGTCACCTTTCAGTGTAAAAGATTTCCACAGATTTGGCTGGTATTTAAAACACAAACCATGGTATGACCTGTCAATTTACAGGGGAAGGAAACCCTGAGACGGTGTTAGTCTCCATAAGTTTACTGGGGAGTGCTCTCAAGATCAACTCCCTTAGAGAACAGGAAAAAAGGAAGACTGGGCAGAAAGAAATTGACCTACAATGTGGTTATAATCAAAGATTCAGCTGATCCCACAGTCGGGATGACCTCACAGAGTGGTCCCTCACTGAAGCAAAGGGGGTTCATGTCTTGATATCTCAGTTCTTCCGTGCAGGCTACCCTCAGGAGGACAGTGTGACATTGGATAGCCAGGCTTTCTTCAGCCAACAGCATCCCCAGAGGTAGCTTAGCTTTGAGCTGGCATTGCTACACTCTCAGCAGCTGGGGAATAAGTGCTCCACACAGCCTACCACACATGGTGGCTAAGAGCACCCAGACTCGTGCTCTGCATACCTGTAATCTCATCTTACCCGCTCACCATCTGTTGCCCTCTTGATTGGCAATGAGGGTACTATAAAGTTCTAAATTATTTACACTTCAATTTTTTGTTATGTATTTGCTGACTTACATACACACTTGATTTTAATCTCTTCCATTTGGAGCATTTCCAAATTTAAATGGAAAGAACTGATTTCAATAAATTGCAGAATGCATTATTACCCTATCTGAAATATACACACACACACACACACACACACACACACACACACACACAAGTATGAAAATATTAGATAACACTATAATTAGCAAGATTTTGTTTCTCTTTTAGGGGTACATATGATAATAGCGTGTATAATTGATTCTACCTTAAATTTGATGGACTGCAGTATTATAAGTCTACATTTATATGTGTACATACATATAAAAACATAGCTACAATGTCATTTATGGGTATTAGGTATTTTTTAAATGAAGCATATTTATTTATTTATTCCTTTGACAAATATTTTTCGAAAACATATTTGTTGAAGAACATATCAGTTGTGCCAAGTGCTAGGAAGACCAATGGACAAGATACACTTAGTGTCTGCTCTGAGACATTTCAGTTTACCGGGACAAAGGCAGTAAAAGAAGTGACATAAGAGTAATGAGAGTATTAAAATAAAAGAAATAGGAGTGTTATAATAGAAATAAAACTGGAATATAGAGCAGAGAGACATGAAACAAAGAATCCCTGCTGGAGGAAGCAATGTTTTTAAAAATAACCGAAGTTAACCTCTGTGTGTGTGTGTATGTGTGTGTGTGTGTGTGTGTGTGTGTGTGTGTGTGTGTGTAAGAGAGAGAGAGTGACTGGGAAGGAGAAGCAAAAGGAATAAACGGTAGACATGAATACAGCCAACACCAATGCTCCCATCTGAGGTATCTAGTCTTTTGCCTATATATATAGGAAAACATACTCTTTTCTGAAATATCAACATCTCTCCCAAAGAGGTTAACCAATGCTACAAAAACTTGCAAGAACAAAGTAGCATTCATCAAATATTGGGTGCTACTGACTTTTTTCCTGGACAGTATTCTGATATACAGATATAATTTTACTTCTATAGTTTGAAATAGCTTTGATAGCCACAGTCAGTTTCATCTAAAATCATTTGGCCCCGCTGAATTTACGTGCAAGTAAGTGTTTTAGAGTTTTTCGTAATGAGCACTGGCCCTCAGACCGTGAGCTGGCCCACCCATGTGGTCTGCTGGCCAAGTCCTCCTTGTTTTAGCTGTTTAATCACACAAAGGATCCCAGGAGGCTGCACTCAGATGAGGCCTGAGATAGAGACCAGTTAGTCTGTTCTTGGCAGGCGCAGGGTGGGTCAGTTGGCTCAGACAGGTCCACTGGGCTTTCGCATCTCTGGACCACCTCCTGTGCTTTTAGATTTCATCATTTTACCCTCATTTACAGAGCTGCCTTGTAAAATCCAGGGGAAACTTTCAGAAGCTACTGAAAAGCAAAAAGGAAAAAAGTCACAGTAAATGTGTTCACAGCAGTTGTGAATAGTTTCAACGATTTAACATTTATTATGAATTCTTGTCTTCACATGGAAAGACAGTTGATAAATTTAAACACTAATACAGATATGAGGGAAAAAAGTTCAACATTTATGAGAAATTAAATCATTTATGAGAATTCTAGATACATATTTCATAATATGTAAATAAAAAGTGCATTTGACGAGTTTTAGCCAAACAACGTAGCCATAATAAAACTAATACTCCAATTTGTCACAGATAAGTAGACCTATAGTTTAAAAGGTCAAAAAGTTAACTAAAACAAACAAAAAAATGAACTTACTAGCAATTCCTGACAGAATACATGTGGCTGGATTTTTAGTTGACACCTAGGTATGGAAAGACAGCACAGGGAGAATTAGGGCACAGAGCCATACATTTCTTTATAATATAATCCCTTGGGTCTAATTAAGGAAAAGAGTAAAGAGAAGATAATAGGGAAATGCGAATCTTTTACAAAATTTAGATTCTCTCTGTAGGAGCTCCTCTTTTAGTTTCATATTCCCAGTTCCTGTTACCTGTAGTTGACGTTAGCCCAAAAGCATTTTGTGCAATAAGATATTTTAAGAGAGACCACATTTATAAAACTTTTATTACAATAGAGTATTATCCTCTTTCATTATTCACTATTGTTGTCAGTCTCTCACTGAGCCTAATTTGTAAATTAAACTTTATTATAGATAGGGATGCAGAGGGGAAAACAGCATAGACAGTCAACTCTCCATATCAGTTCCACCAAATTCAATCAACCACAGATTAAGAATAATGTACCGTGTAATTAGGCCTACGACGGTTACGTCGGTATGAACACGTACAGACATTTTTTCTTGTCATTATTCCCTAAACAATACAATACGGCAACTATTTATATAGCATTTACATCACATTAGGTATTATAACTAATCTAAATATGATTTAAAGTACATGGGAAGACATATGCAAATTCTATGCCATTATGAAAAAGACTTAAGCATTATGGATTTTGGTATCCGTGGGGGTCCTGGAACAAGCTCCCCTGCAGATATGAAGGGATGCCTGCATAAGGATCAGTACTGCTTGCGATGAGGGAGGGAACTAAGAGCTATATTGCAAAGTGAAATGTGAGAAACAGATACGCAAAATGAGAACAGATGAGACGATGTCTCACCCTCATGGATCTGGTGGCATTGAGCTCAGTGAGAGAGTGATGATGATGTAAGCAGGAGAAGCAAGGAGGAAAAGAACCCACAGAGAGGAAAGTCTGGAAAAGTATGCAGAGGGGAGCGTAAGGGTCTTATGGAGAAAATATGCATGAAGAATTATCATAAGGTGACATCTCCAACCACAAAATAAAAAGGAGAAAACCCTGCTTAGGAAGATAAGAATTTAAGTGTAACACAGTGAGCTTTTCTCATTGTCTGTGTGTGTGGATTTGCAATAAACCACCACATTAATATCAGCAATTATAAATTAGCCATATATGACTGGCTGGCAACTGTCATTTATTCTGCATAGATTTTTGTGTACGTACATTTATGATTTATTTTTACCAACATTTAAATATTGGCAGGACTTAAAAATTTTAAATTGAAGAAAAGAATGTTTTAAAAGGACCTAATCCATCATTTTCCCCAGGATTAAATATAATCAGTAAGTGATTAAATGAATCTTATAAGCCACAGATAATCCCCTTACAACAAAGCACTGGACCAGAGGCCCAAAATAGAAGCCAAACCAACATTCAGGCAAAACCATGAATCACTAGCGTATAGCCCATCTGCTTTGTGGAAACTAACTACTTCTGTTCCAGTCCACTTGATCTATAATTTGACAACTGGAAAGGAAAATGTGGGTCTGTCAATATGGAAAGATAGTTCTGAACCAAAAAAGAAACTCCAGTTTGGGGAGATTAAAATAAATTATATATAATGAGTCAAAATTTTCTCACTACAACACAAATGTATGGAGGGAGAGAATTGGGATGGGTGGAGAAATACTGGATTTTTTCTGTAGTGATATACTGCTCTCAAGCACCTCGTCCTGCTAATTCGAAGAAATGAAATTGATTATAAGAAAACAAGCTTGTTTTATTTTTTTTAAAGAATTTTTAACAAAAATCAGAAAGCAGATTAAAATTGAAACCCATCCAGAGATTGAAAACCTCCTTGGAGCTTCTTTTTCTCAAGTAGATTTCCTTTCCCTGTCTCTTTCTCAATATGGTGTCTGGACGTGATGGTGGGGGATGGGTCCCCTGATTGCAGAGTTTACCTCTGAATCAACTGGGAAGAGTATGGTTGATTCCATACAAGATACGTGATCTGATTTTGCCTTGGATAGTTTGAATACATCACATCCTCTATGATGACTAAGCTTCCAAATTCTTTTAATTAAGGGATTGTTTTGTATGACAGTTCAATCCCAATGTTAGCCACCAGAGTCAATGTCAGACTCCACACAGTTAAGGACACAATCCCCATCAAGAATGTCCTCACTTCAGATACATCACACGTTAGGGGATCTTGAGGCATCCACATTATCCTCTGACCAACTAGCTGTAAATCCTGGGAGTTCCCACAACCCCCATTCAGGTTTGATCATTTGCTAGAATGACTTGTAGAACTCAAGAAAGAGCTATATTTATGATTTCAGTTTTATTGTGAAGGCCACAAAAGTGGACCAACTAAATGCACAGCTGCTATGACTTTTTTCTCCGCCCCAAAATCATCACATATCATGACCCTGCTAAGGCAATGAGTTCAATACCAGAAGGTTTCGCTGAGCTTTGGTGGCCTAAGTTTTTACTGGGATTTTATTATATAGATGTGATTGAATCGTGGTCCACGTGACTAAACTCAACATCCATGCCCGTGTTCTTTTCCCAGAGGTCAGGAAATTAAGTACCATGTGGTTTCAAGTCCCTGGTGTCTACATTGTTGGTTTTTCTGGCATGGCTTGTCCCGCTCTTGAATCATCTCATCAGCATAAGTCATCTCAGCATACACTGTCATGTCCACCATGAATTACAAAGATATCCCTATCACTCAGGAAATCACAAGAGTTTAGAGGTTCTATTGTAGGAAACAGGGACAAAGAACAGATATATTCTCTATCATATAACAAACAGGCACCAATACAGAAGTCCAGGTCACTGTCATAACCTCCGATCATAATGTCCCTGCATTTCATGTTTTTCCAGTGTCGACTCCAGGCCTCATCCAGTTCACATTTCTCTCAGCACTCTATGGCAACTCCCACTGGCAGAGCTGACGCTTCTGATTGTTTCTCTGCAAACACCCACTCTACATGAGATTCACCAAGGCTCCATTGAAATGGAAACTTGCATCAAGAGAAAAATAATGAAGATTGCTGACATTACTGTTAGTTTCTTCAAAAGCTACGTGACAAGTCAAAACCCTCTCATGGGTTTTTTAAGTTCCATAGGAAGGAAAGTGTATAAAAATAAAAGTAAAATATCCAAAAAATGAAAGAAAACTATTGCGAAGCTCTTGCATAACATAGTGTCCTACTACTTTAAGCCATAAATTAAAAATGCCTGTTGTAAACCACAGAATGCTTAGTTATGGTATGTTTGGAAATAGGATGCAGTGGTTTTCAAAACAGGGGAAAATACCTATATTAGACAACATATAGAACTTTTCAGATTACTTATCCTAATCATCTTGAAATTCAACTTTCCTTGCCCCAAAGTTCATACCCACCCTCCATTCAAACTATGATAAATGACTGGGTTGGAACATAAAAGGGTTTGAACTGTTATTGACATTTTCCTGATAAATTTGCCTAATTTTGATGAAACTGGGAGATATAATTTGTTTCCATATTAAGAAATTTGTAAAGCAAACCCTTCAGCACACCCAGTAACGAATTCCTCTATTGATGGAAATGGGATTAGGGTGGTGGGGTCTTACCCTTTTATACTCAGTTTCAAATATTAATCATCTTTTCTTATATTTGTGTACCTAAAAAGTTTTAAACAAATAAAAGCACTCAATCAAAATATATTTCCCCTCTTGTTTTCAAACAAGGATATAGCATCAAAAGGGACATAACTGACTCGCCATGGTGGAGTAGCAGTTGGGTCAGTCCACATATATCCAGAGATATGGTTCATGTCTCAGGTTCAGAAATTTTTCCTCCTCCTCTCTCTGCTTTCCTGCTCACCTTTATCCCTGCTTGCACCTTTCCTTAAAAAAAAAAAAAAAAATGCGGTGGCCATCACTGGGGTAATATAAGAGGAAAAGGATATTCTCGAGGCAGCCCTATATCAGTTGTCCTGAGACATGAGTCTCAGAACACCCTACTTCCATAAGGTAATATGTGGGGAACATGAGTCAAATGTTGATGCCATCATGAAACCAATGGATTGATAACATCATGCTACCTTTCCCCTCCTCCAGTCTCACAGATCTTTCTGTGAATGGTCTCAGTCCTTCCAAGTTCTTCTGCACAATTTAGCATTCAATCATACTCATACGACCCCTGTGTATGTTCCAAGAGTTTGTCTGTTGGATTGAGTGCTGGATTTCTCAGCACATACTTTCTCAGAGACACTGTGTTATAAATTATGGTTAAATCTTCAAAACTGCCCACAAAAGTCTCTTTAAAGTGAAGGTCTTGAAATATATACTACAAATAGTACCATGTTAACTGTGCTTACCAGGTATTTACAACCCTGTCTGTCAGGGGGAAATGCATTCCATTTTGCAACGAGAGATGCCGAGATTGCACCAGGAGACAGGAGACTTGAGAGCAAGAGGGAGAACTTTGGGTAGTAGAGACACCTGGGCCTCTTAACTCTCTGGACACCAGAAGCAGCAATCAAGGAGACATCTGTTACCCATAACCCATTCCCTTTCTTTCTGGAAATAATAGTTTGATTTTCACTTTGGAAAATTACCTTTCCCCATATCCATATGTGATTGGGGTGGGCTTACATTTCTCATGACTTCAGGTGGGTATGTATGGATCTGGTCATGATGACTGATTCCGAGAAGACCATGCTCTGCCTTCCCAATTAGATTAACTGTGATCTATGTACACTCTACATGCGGAGGCAGGTAGCATGTTTTGTTCACAATTGTATCCTCCAGGTGACCTAGCTCAGCGCTGGCACTAATGACGCAGGCCTGCCCCAGGCAAGGAAGAGAAGGGAGCTACTCTGTCAAGAACCACCTGCTGCTCCTTTACGTGGCTTTGAGCATTTTGTAGCTTATTTGAATAATACATGCTGCCAAGTAGGGCAGTATTTCCCCAAACCCTCTTATGTCTTGGAAATAAAATCCTACTCACTTTATCAATTCAAAAACAGTTTAAAGTTTTTCATATCATTATGATAAGGAAAATGCTTAATTCCCCCTTAACTTTCATGGCAGTAAGAGCTCATTTATCATAAGAAATCACAATAATAATGCCCGGCCTACCTGACTCACAGGTCAGAATGCCTTTCTGATACTTTCAAAGGTAAAATGATAAATTTTGTGAATGAACTTTGCGAACCACTATACAAATAGCATCACTACTACTACTAGCATGCCACTCGCCAGCAGCAGTATTGCTCTCTCTTCTCTTACCCATTCAAAAGAGCAAAGCATCTGAACAACAGATTAGGACTGATTGAAACTACATTTCATCTCCTTTATAGGCTTCCCTATAATTTGAGATGAATAAATAAATTAAACTATATTACAGATACACACACACAATCAGCTGCAGAGGAATCTTAAGTATAATTATTTTTAATATAAATTAAATAAGTGCTAATTTTCCCTTTTGGGAAGGCATGCGTTTCCTAAACTTGGCAGTCGAAATTTTTAAAGAAATTTACATTCTTGTTATCGGTTAATAACTGTGCACTAACCCATAAAATTATTCATCTCTATTGTAAACATTGTTTTCTATTGGCTAAAATAATCTTTCTAGTCTTTCAAATTGTTATCTGAGTATCACTTTCAAAAATTGGCTATGAGTAGCCCAGCCTTGAGTTTGGCAAGAGCCTCAGAGGGCAGCTAGAAAAAGCCTTATTTCCTTGGTATGTGTCTGTTCCTCATTATCTCAAATGCATCCTTACTAAGGAACTGCAGCCACATTCTTTCGATGAGCATCCAGCCTGATGCAATATAGCGACCTTCCTCACCAGAGGACCCAGTGACAGCCAGAAGCAAGAGAGGGATGACAGTCCAATGGCCCCTTTCCCCTCACTGATGCCCAGGGCATTCTGTCTCGTTATCTGGGAGAACAAACAGGAGACTGCCCACCTCCTCATGGAGCACACAGCAGATTAAAAAACTCAGCTGGTAGCCTGAGCCTGCTTTAGGTGAGGCTATGTCCCCAAGAAAATACACACGACACTTAGGTGCCCACAGACATGTTCACAGCATGGTGAAACCACAAATGCTTTCAAACCAAACATCTTGCTTCCATTTCCATTTGCTTAAAAAGTAAAGCAATGATTGAATAATAAAGAGCTCCAAGTCCAGAACTCTATAGTAAGAAATTTCTAAAAGAACTCAAGAAATCTGGATATCATCTCTTCCATTGGAAAAGCCTATTATCATGTAAGACATAGGTAATGCCCAGCCAACGAAAAACAGGTTAGTGCAGAAGGCTAGGAGGAAAAGTCAGCATGATGCCTGTTCCATTTGGAAATGTAGCAGTCATTCTGGCTGTAACTGATCCTCAGCTTCGTCCTTGCTTCCTGGTCAGGGAATGTTTTAGAAAACACTCTTCTATTCACCTGGAGACAAAACACTCAACTCTGATTCCAGATCTGCCCCTTATGTACCAAGAAACCTTGAGATCACTCCAGCAAGGGCTGAGGGGAGTGTTGGATGGACAGTGGACACATGGTTAAAATTACATCTACCTCTCTGTTCCTAAGATTTCTCATCTGGAAAATTGGCTAATTAACGGAGCAAATTGTTTCCATACTGACTATGTGTACCATTACTCCACGGTTGAAAATTTTTTTCATATTAGTCTCATGAAATCTTTACAGTAACTGTGGAACAGAGGTGAAACAAATATTGTTATGTCACATAAGAGCTAAGTGTGACCTCAGGCACCTTCACTAGCAACCACAGACCTGGTAAGCAAGGTAGCTAATATTTAAGCCCTCATAGAGTTGGTGGATAACACACAAGAGAAAGTATCTGGAAGTGTTTGGCATGTGGTAAGGTATAAATAATAGTTATGGGAGGAGAGGGTAATAGAGCATAGTAATTAAATCACGGACTTCACTTATCAGCTATGTGAACTTGAGGTAGTTTCTAAACCTTCTGAGTTTTCTCACTTGTGACACAGGCATCAGAAGGCCTACTTCATCAGGTTAGTGGGAAGACTAAAGGCAAAACCTATGTAAAGCACATAGCACAGAACTCAAACTCTCCACCACATTTCGCTGCCTCTCTAAATGATCAATGTGAAAATGAAACAAGAGCATTTATATGCTGGTCGAATGAGACAATAATAGAAAATACTTTGAAAGAAAACTCCAAAACAAAGAGAATGGATGAGACATGGGGATAACGCTCACTGACTGAAAGTAAAATTCAAGACTCCATTATATGAACTTATTATGTGTGTGATGCTAAACTCATACTACCACAAATATAAAACTACTCTAAATAAAATAATGCAATAGGGAAACATTGGGCATGAGGGGGAGGGGAAAAGCATTGAGGAAACAAAAAACATACTTTGGTTCCTAAAATACCTTTATTTTAAAACTGTTTCAAAGTAATTAGAACACTTATATTAGGAAATTTTAGCAGGAGACAAACACAGTAACAGAGCAGTTAAAAACATAAAGAAAGGAGAAGTTTGAGAGGATCTGGGAAGAAAATGTTAAGAAATTAAAACATTAAGGGAGGGGGATTCACAGTGGCTAATGGTGAAGGTCAAACGTGGGATTAGATCCACCAGTTCCTCTTACCCTCCTGATAATCCACTACCATGAAATTCTCTTCAGTCAAAAACCCTTTCTTCCCAACAAAAACTTGGTTTTGGCGCCTTCATTTCTGTACAAAGGATCCTTAGCAGTTCCTGGCTTCTTAATGCACTTCAGAGTAGCAGCTGATGATTTTCAAGTTCTCTCCAGGTGGGACAAGATGACTTCAAGGGGTCATGGTCATTTCTAAGGACTTCAGTTTTCTTAGTCATGTTAAAATGCCTATTTCTCTCCTATGTGTTGTGGGCACCTTCAGAGAACATTTCATTTTCATTTCATAATGATGCTTCTGGGGATGAGACAGCTGGCTTCTTCTTTTGTGCTACTTCTAGACCTTTTAAGAATGTAAGAGAGATACAGTGTATTAGCATAGCAATAAAATTAATCTTCTTTTCATAATAAACAATGACTATCCTGTAAAAGATGGCATTGGCAGATATCATTCACACACACATACATATATATGTGTGCAAACTTGTACTGTATTTGCATATGTGTTTATAGAAAAACACCATAAAAGGCAAATATGAAAATAAAGCGGAATGAAATCTATTGGTTGTTGGTTCCTGTTGCAAATGTGTTTAATGTGGATTTTTAAGGTACAGCATTTCTCACACTTGAAATCAAATTAAGTGACATCTGAGTTTTCTAAGCAAAGATAAGAGGCTCCTAAGTACACTTGCCAAAGGAGATTGAAGGAGAATTTCTGACCTGGGGAGTATGATCTCAGGACTTGTCAAAGAGATCCCTGCCACAACCTCCCAAGGAAGGAAGAAGCCTTAGCTTGTTGATTGCCAGTGTCAATAGACGTACTCTGTGAACTTCTCCACTTGACCACAACTGACTGGATTAGGGTAGCCCCTTCGCCAAGATCAGGCTAAAATGACTCATAACCTCTGATTTTGAGCATCAGGCAGAAATGGACATTTAGCAAAGGGTAAACATAATAAGGCTGAGTCATGAATGACAAACCCTAGAATAATCCTCCATGGACCACTGCTTCTGGCAATGCAGTAGGGCCATGGTCCTTTGTGCTTCCTGATCACTCTAAGATGTGGCCATTCCATGGTTTCCTATCTTCCCAGGAAGCCATGTTACTCAGTTTTTCCCACACACAAGGCCTCACCACATGGCTAAGATTCCTTATTTCCATGGGTATCCCTGAAACATTTAGGCCTACTCTTCCCAAAGAGAAGATAACACATGGATACTATTTAACAGTTTCCTTCTTTTCTTTTCATAGGAATTTTTAACTGGAAAATACCGGTTATGTCAAGACCCTAGCAACTCTCCCAAAATATCTCAACCATTTCCATTAATATTTACCCTGGACTGCCATCTCTTCATAATCAGCTGTCTAAATGGAAATATTGGTTTTCCAAATTGATTATGAGTTTTCAGAGGAGAAAAAACTCTGCATCTGGTATAAAGTCACGTACCCTCTTCAAAAGATTTTGAGTTGAAGATGGTAACTGATCAGGTCTTTCTTCAATGGGTGAGAAAACACCCTCTCACTCTAGAGATAAAAATTACCCAAGACTGCTATTGGTTTTTTCCTTCACTTATCTCTCAATAAGCTAACAACTATAAATCATTTGTACTTTATGTTCAGTAAGTTTAGGAGATCAGAAAGTTTCCTAGTCCACCTAGGGATGTATCGATCCAGGACTGTTACCCCATGCTTCTTTATCTCTCTCTCTCTCTCTCTCTCTCTCTCTCTCTCTCTCTCTCTCTCTCTCTCTCTCTCTCTCTCTCTCTCTCTTTTTACCTTATTATTTTATTTCTCTGCAAACCTGTATTTGTCATATAGATCTTAAATCTTACAATATCCTAAGAGGTACTATGAGAATCTTGTTCCACTAATACCATTATTTTTGACCCTGAGTATTATACCACCCCAAGGGTTCTGGAGAATCTTTCAAAGTTCCTAGAAATAAAAGGAGTATAGTGGGTGAGACTCTAAGTCACAACACTGCTCTACAACATTTTGATCTATTTTCCACACTGGGCACAGTAAGATCGATTTTATAGCCCTAAGCAAAAATGGAAGTTTACTTGCACAGTGAGATTTGAGGAATTTGATTTAGCCTCACGACAAAAATAGTCTTTCCACTTTTATATATTTCTCTTTCCCCTCTGGAATAAGATTTTGTGTGTAGGATTTAAAAAGACCAATATCTGGAAAGAGATCAATCTTGGGTGCTTCATTATGCAGCCGTGTCTATCAGAACTTACATCGGCTTAGGAAGACTGGCTGTACAAATGAGACAGAGTCAAAGGGAAAGTTTTGACGGTCTACCTGGAACAAGAGTAGATAGAGACTCTGAAGCTCTGTCTGAAGAAAGCCTGACCAACAATCTCCGGTAGGGCAGGCAGGGAACAGCCTAAGGAAAGACAACCTGGGAGCAGGGGTGGGAATGGGGAGAAGGAAGGGATTTTAAACAAATTATTCCTGCATGGGAGAGGGAGACCAGTGAGGACAAACCTCACAATAAACTTGTAGAAAAGCAGGGCTCCCCAGCATTCAATGGTCACAGGCTGCCTGAGCATATCTTGACTTTATGGAAAACAGCAGAACCAGTTCACCTCTGTTAAGTTAACTATTTGTTCACAACATTGACTTTTTTATTCCACAGCAGTATGTGTCATATGCTTTCTAGTAACAGTATTCCTCCCTGGAGAAAACTGGGCAGAAATGGAACATTCAAAAGAGATAATACTAGGTTTATAAAACAACATAAGTTGCAGAAAAGTATAGAGTAGAAATAAGGGTACACCTACGTTCCCTTAGAAACCACCCCAGACATTCAGTTATATGTCCTGTTTGCAGACAGTACTGAAACCCCATTGCAGATTAAGAAAACTGTGTTCTGAACGTGTGATACATGGACATAATGCCTTTCATTAGGCTAGTTTGTGTGTGTGTGTGTGTGTGTGTGTGTGTGTGGTTGATTTTTTATCAGATAGCAGCTATAAATTAGATTTTGAAATGGGTGATTTATCACACACCCATAAAATATTCTTCTGCCCAGTATAACCCACCTTACTTTAGGTAGCTCAGGTATTTGATTGGTATTCTCTGAACTTGGAGTACTATGGAGAGGATGGAACTCCTCTAACTGTTTCACCTTCTACTGTAGCCCCTAGCATTGTCCAAGAACACACTGACATTTTACAGTATTCAGTTCCTTGGCAATTATCCCCACTCTTCTCTTTAATCTTTTTGCTTTCTTTCTTTCCTTGTGCTTCAACCTCCACCTCCACCTTACCAATCAGAAAAAAATTCTATATACATAATTTGCCATTAGGATGCATGTTTCTTTTGTGTTTTCATTTTTCAATATTTTACAGGTCAAGTGTACTAGGTTTATCAAAAACATAAGTCCCATGTCAAAAAATGGTTTACCATGGTGTTACATCCTGACCTGAGTTTAGCCTGGCTAGGTAAACATTCAATGCTGAATGTCACATTCGATGTCAACATAATTGCCATACTGTTTAGATGTTCCTGACACCATCTAAATTCATTACTTCACTGAGATATTTTGCTCAATGTCGTCTCACTTCTCTGGGATGAATTAATTATGCCCAACACTGAGCTTCCTCACTCCAGACCCAGGCCAGCTATGACAACCTGGTCAACAACTTCAAGCCTGAGTCCTCCTCCCTCTTGATTTATGAGGGTTCCAGCACTAATATTGACCCCTTTATTTCAGTCAGCAGGAAAATAAAGATGCATTAAGGGGAAATGAGACCAGGGCATATTTCACTCTTCATATACACTAGATTGAACCATAGGAAATTGCTGTGTGTGTAGGTCAAAGATCAACAATTTTCTATGGTTCAGCCTAACACATGAAACAATGCACTAATAGTTCAACAAAATCAGTCACAAACTCCAGGGAGCACAATGCTTCTCAAAAAGGAAGGTGTCTTAAAAGATCTGAGCTCTGCTAATTAAACACCACATGCATGGCAATATTCTTTGAGCGCTTAGATGCTTGAAGGCTGACCCTTCAATGCCTCCTTCTCTATTTTTGAATGCTGAATAAGAGTGACAGAACTCCTGATCCTCCTCTGTGGAAATGAGAACACCACACCCATGCAAGTGAGATTGATGGAAAAACATGTGAATGAAGGACACTTTTCTTATTTTCTCCACGACCCAAAGGGCTGATTCAAGGGTACTTCACTGTGGTTGATAACTCATCCAAACATGAACCTCAGAGGGCCACCACCCTCCCACAGGGTATGGGAGGAGGGCCTGGCCCAGAGAGACATGACTAACGTAAGGTCATCCAGGGGTCCACAGGCCGAAGAAGTTGTGATTTCTACCCTACCGATGACTGGTCTGAGCTTCACCAGAAGTAGCATTTCCTCTTTAAAAGGCATGACCAAGGAACACAAAACCACAGCCCTCCATTGCCCCAGCCAACTCATCTACAGGAGGAGCACAGAGGCTCCTTTGAGCAGCTCTGACTTTCTTCAGAAATTCTGGCATTTGGTGGGCAATGTTATATTTCTCCATATATTTTTTCCTTCAAAGATCATATTCTCCTTTAGACCCTTGATAGTTTTAAATGAAAGATATACATGCAAGCACGCACATATGGGATTGGAGCTGTATCTCAAGTATAAGAATCAAGCAAAACTTAAAACCCAAATGTCTGCTGTGAATTAAGATTGTGGTTTAAAGTCCTGCCAATAAATCAAACATTATTTAGTACATCCAGGGAAAACACTACTATCAGGTTGTAACTTGACAGTATTATATCATTTTGGTCTCAATATTGCTAGACTTTTGCCCTAAAATACGGCAAATCAAAATAATATTACAGGTCCCTTTAAAAAACTCCACTTGAAAGATGAATATGAGCGATGCAGACACTATGTGGGCATGTCTGAAAAATAAACAAAAAAAAACATGCTCCCCTCACTGTGGTTTCATCTTCACAAACTTGTAAAATCATTTCACTAGCATACTCTAAGTGCCCTTAAAACAGAAAGCAAATGGGGCTAAATGGATGTGCACTAGCCAAGTCTTCACTGTGAAACAGAGCAAACAGGAGAGCTTACTTAATTGAAAGTCACAGGCTCCCAAAGCTCATTTCAGGCACTAGTTTCCATATCCATTTTACAACACTTTGACTAGAAGCCCTGACAGTAAGAACAACACGTCAGAGCTCTTCCACCTCCAAAGTTCCGAACGTCATTACAACTTAACAAGAAATGTACTGAGCACCTGGAAGATGCAAAGCACAGGGAGCAATGTTGATGAAAGTTCAAAAATGTAAGGCGATCATCATCTTCCAGAAAACTGCCACCATCCATTGAGAGAAGAATCACAAAACCCTTCAATCTGTTTCCCCCAGTGTGCTCCTAGGAACACATACTTCTTGACTTAACAGCTTGGCTGTGAAAAGCCATTTCTCCTAGCAAGCAGATTTGAGAATTGCAAAGCTGAACACAGTTAAATAATTTCTGGGTTGTAGAATAAATATGAATCGTGAAGCTCTCAGACGAGGATGTAAGATTTGTTACATCCTAAGTTGTGTGATCAGGAAACCATTTTTATGTGCTTCATCTTCCACCAATCAGGTGTGGGGAAATATTGGACAATGGAATTAATAGTTTATTGTCTGTAGAATTCATCAGGGGAAGTTTAGAGACCAGAGATCTGGTAGAAAATGAAGAAGGGCTCTCATGGGAAAATGAATTCCAAGTGAATACTGAAGTGGACTCTAGCAGAATAGAATTTTAAAAGGCACAGAAAAGGAAAAAAGGGGAGAGATATTCTAGAGAAAACTTCTATGCACCCAAGTTTAGAGCCAGGAAGGAACCTGGCACATTTAGAATTCAGTGAAGATAAAATCATATTACTAGAAGGGAGAATGGCAGTATAAAAATCTAAAGGCTAAAGTACTAATCAGGTATTTAAATAGTTTTTCTAATTCTCCTAACAATGCCTGAAAGGGATTGTTGTGATCATGTGACAGATAAGAAAGCTGAGACTTGGAGAGATTAAGAAATTTACCCAAATTCTCATCACCAGCAATCAGCCAAGCATGTTTGATCAGTAGGCTATTCATTCCAAGTATTTCTCATGACAGAAAATGAAAAATGGTTGACAGAATTACAAATGCACACCAAATAAAACAGAACGATTACTACAAAAGAATGGAAATCAATTGGGTAGGACTGTAAAAGGCAAAAGGGAGGTCTGTCTTCTATTCGAGACAGTAGAGGTTTCCAACTGTGGGCGATTTCTCTGAAGGAGACTGACACGAAGCTGGTGTTTTAGGGAGATAAGCTCCACAATGGTGCTTGGGATGGATTAGAGGAGGAAGGAAACTGACTCTGGGATGCCATTTGGAGGCTGCTTCAGTGACTTGACATAAAAGAAGACAAGCAGGATGAGTTCGGAGGCAGTGGAAGTGAAGTGGGAGGAGGTGATTCTGCAACGGAGCCTGACCATTCAGGGTAAGGGCTGGTGCACTCAGTGACTGACTGGACAAGACTGTGAAAGAGCGGGGAGGATCTGAAATGGCTTTTCTGCTTCTCTCTCCATTCTCTTCCACTTTAAGTGAAGCTACAAACCATTAACTCTGAAAAGGACCTCAGAAGAGAGGTGGGTAAGCCAGGTATTGAAGGGGGTCCCATGATGCCCACTGGGTTATCAGGAAGAACATGCAGACACAGCTGCCCATGAGTTTCCTCCAGTACTCACTATTTAAACCACGACTTCCATCCTTCAGAGGTTCCAGACTTTTCTTTTAAAGGGTGGGGAGGAGCCCTTATTCTCCAGCTCACTCCTTTAAAAGTCAAGGTGAGTGGGTCTAGGGTTCTAGTCTAAACTGACCTTCAGCAAGTTCCTTCAACTTTTTAACCTCCAGTCGCTCATCTTGAACGTGGAAAAGATGATTTTAGAAGTTTATTCAAGGCAGTAAATTCTATACTTCTCATAATCAGGGCCAAATGACAGATCTTTGGCTAGAGCAAAATGTCTTTGGAATAAGCTGTTTTCTGGCTTTTTTGAACAGATTTATGCATATATGGAAACACTCAAAGTCCTGACACACAGATCCAGTCTTTATTCCAAATTCTAAGTTTCTAAGTCAAACCACTCAGTGATTAGGTTGTGACTAACAATTTCTTTCTACGACGAAGAGAGGTTTGCAAAGAGGGGCCATCCTTTACAGAGAAGTCACAGCATTTTGCTTTCATACAGGTATGTGAGTGAACAGAGACCCAACACATAATAAATACCTAAATCTCAACGATCATGTCTGCATCCCCTTTGCTCATTAGCGAAAATCTGTCTATGAGTGCGTGATGATGACACTAAAAAGATACACATTTTCCATTAAAGAAAAAAAGGGTCAAAAACATTGGAAAGCTCTGGTCAAGTCACATAGATCTGTTTTCTGAGTTCACCTTTTTCTTCCCTTCAGGACTACAAGCCACACTTTTTTGTCTTGGCTGCAAACAAAACTCTGAGAACCACAATATGGACTTAATTTCTCCAAATTCATACTAGTATTTCCCTTCTTTACCAATTTCTGCCTTCACAATCCCTTCATATAAAAGGCACAGATAGCTGAGATGAAGAAAACAATAAAATAACTACAAAAGGTCAGAGACCAGAGACCTGGCTGGCAATCCACAGGACATGGCTCACAATGAGTACTGTAGAGCTGTCGAGCTGGACACATTGCTGTGCTTCCTCACTTGAGCGCAGCAAGGTGTTGCTTTGTGTCAACTGCATGAGTCACCTCCCACAGGAGTCAGCTCAAATGCAAAAGAGATCTCACACCAGCCATGCTGAGCATTGCTTCATTGTTCTCTTCATGGAAGAGAATGGGATTATGACCACTTTGGGGTTGGGAAGATGAAAGAGAGCCAACTGGTTTCCAAACAGTCAATCAGACTGGGTTCTATCAGTCAAAGTAGAATTTATCAATAACACTCAATGCTGCCATGTACTTTGGCAGGGAGTATGCAAAGGGTGGAGGTAGAAGAATCCTGATCTCTAAAATCAATTTCACCCAGAGCAAATCTCAACACAATGATTTGAACACAAGCAGTTAAGTAAAAGGCAACCTTTGGAAACACCAGAACGTGAGCCTGAAAAAACAAACAAGCCATTGTACCCCACACAGTACACAGCACTATGCTATGGGTGCCTGAGACTCAATTCCTCTGGGCACATCTAGGATAGAGGGCAGATAGCATCTCAGAGTTGTCCCACTGGACAGTGAAGAGGTGGAGGTGCTTCTCCTCCAATTCCTTTTCATCACCATTGAGAGATACTTCAAGGTCATTAACTCTGGAAACTTCTATCTGGTCACATACAGACCTAGAAAGAGCCCTCCAGCAAGGTCACCGGGCTTACTGAGGGACACTGCCTTCTTCAGGCATTGAGAAGGCCAATGCCAAGAAAACACAAACAAAGCTGCACTACTCATACAAAAGTCTATTGAAGAAGTGGACATAATTAGAAATCAACAAGGAATTTGTTGAATAGTCAGAGCGCAGAGGATTTTTAAAACATTGAAAATACTCTGCATGACACTATCACCATGGATGCAGATCAGTATACATTTGTCAAACTCTATAAAATGGACAACACAACGAATAAGCCCTGATGTGAAGTCTGGATTAGGGGCGATTATGACATGTCAATGTGTGTTCATCCATGGTATCTAAAGTACCTCTCTAGTAGAGGATGTTTATAAATATGCATGTGTGGGAGCAATGGGTGCCTCTAGGATATCTCCACCCTTCCTCCCAATTGTGCTTTGAATCTAAGTGTTCTTAAAAAAAAAAGTTTGAAGAGAAAATACTAACGAGAAGTTAGTAATTCCTTCAGTTGTCATCCAGTTGCAGTGCTTCTCAAAAAAAAAAGTCTAAAGTAGTAAATAATAATGAGAAGGTAGTAATTCCTTCAGTTGTCATCCAGTTACAGTGAATATCTTAAAACGAACTGACAGTCTTTTTAAAATCTGACAGTTGGGAACAGGACTCAGAGTAGCTTTTTCTGGGTGTGGGTGTTGTGATCCATCCACTTCCCACTGGATTACTCAGTAGTCCTTCAAAGCATCTCCTTGCTCTGGGCCTGCCTGTCACCCTCCTCCCTGCTGCCTGGCCATTCATGTGAACATTATGTTAAGACTATAAGCACATCCAGTCACATGGTTAACTAAATGCAATACAACCATTGTATGTTTCATAAGACAGTTTGTAAAAAAGAATCTACAAATCATGAATAGTTCTTGGTTACACCCTGCATCCCAGTTTTGATGGGATCACATATGATACAATTTTAGAATATATTGCTGACTTAGAGAAAAAAAAAAAATCACAAACACAAAAGAGAAATCCAAGGTGCAGACTAATGTGTAAAATATACTGCCATTTATGTAAAAAGAAGAGAACCGGAGATGGAGAGATGGGTAGATAGAACGTCAGTCAGATGGGCCGGTGTATACAGGATATATAGGATATACAAATATACACATCTAGAGACTATCTCAGGAAAGAGACACAAGAAATAAGGTAGAATGACTGCCTCTGAGGAAAGAAAGTAGAAAATAAAGTGAGAAGGAGACTTCACCATTATCATAATATATTATTTGATTTCTTTCCATTCACCCGCATTATTTTTTTCCTTTATATTGTGAAGTAGACAAACTGCAAGAGGGAAAGCAAAGGAATAATAAATATGATTCCAATTTCTAGCCTACACTTACCCCTCCAGCCAAACTTTCTTCAACCTGCCCTCAAATGAGCAACATTATTCCCAACATTTGCAGGCTGCCCTCTAGCAAATGCTTTCCTCATTGCTGTTATTTATTCAAATCCTGCCCAACTCATGTCGCACTTGCTCCACAAAACTTCCCTTAGTCACTCTGGCTAATTTGACTGCCCACTACGACTATCACCAAGAAATTCTACAACTTTTCTTTCTTTCACAGCAAGCACATTGGATCAGGACCATAAAATCAAGGGAACTCTTTGTCCCCTGCCTCAGGTGGGTGTCCCATACAGAACCTGAAAATCGCTCTGTTTGACAAGGTCTTGGGGCGTATGCCTGGCAGCCCGAGAGTTGGTTCTCTAGTGCAGATGTTGTCTTATCAAGAGCACAGCTGCCCATCCAGCAAACTTCGGCTGAGCCAGAGAATCACAGAGCACCAAGGGCACTCTTGATCTCTTCAACTTTAGAGAGCATATACCACAAAGACAGGATTGGCATAGGACAGGAAAATATAAAACAAAGGAAAGCCCTGTTCTCTGCAGAAAACAACTCCCCTGACTAGAGCCCCACTACACTCAATAATAGAAAAGACAAGGATTTGGGGAGTGTTTTCCAATAACTGGAGGGCTTTCTGTCTTCTCCACAAAGTCAAAATGGCTCTGGACAAAAAAGAAACAGGCAATTGACCACTGAAGTGGGAGTGAAGGACAGCTATGGGTCTTCAGGCAGAAAGAGATGCGATTAGTGCAGATGGGAGCAGAAAGATCCCCTTTAACTGTGTGGCAGCAAAGAACAGACTTTGGGAAAAAAAAAAAGGTAAGAAGAATAAGAATCTTTAAGTCATTTGCTCCACAGGATGTAAGCTGGCAAAATCTTCAGGGAAATCTGTAATACTAATCAATATCTCCTGCTATAGACTGAATGTTTCTGTCTCTCCTGCAAAATTCATGTATTAAATCCTAACAACCAGAGTGATAGTTTTTGGATGAGGGGTCTTTGGGGGAGGTGATTAGGGCTCCTAATAAAATAGACTCCGGGAGGTTCCTTACCCCTTCCACCATGTGCAGACACAGCAAGAAGACTGTTCTCTGTGTACAACGAAACAGTTTCCCAACGCAGACTCTGCCAGCACCTTGAACTTGAATTTCCCAGCCTTCAGAACTTTGAGAGACAAACTTCTGTTGTTTATAAGCCATCCAGTCTATGGAATTTTGTTATAACTGCCTCAGTGAACAAAGACACTCCCAATTCCTGCCTGGTAGGTATTCTCTGGCTACACTTTTTCTCCACCTCTCCTGTATTTCAGGTGCTGGAGAAGGTACACTATTAAAATTCAGTCTTTTAAGATCTTCAGTCACTGGCCCTTTGTTTCACCATTAGCAAATGTGCTTACTTCTTTACTTCTTTATATACAAGCAAATCTCTAGGACAAAGCTCCTGCATGAAGATGTGTTTTCTTTCCCTCTTCAATTAGAAACTATTATGATTTTCCCAGCTGTTTTTACACAGTAAAACTGCAGCAGACTTGTGACGGCTCGGCACAAATCAAAATTTATTTTCCACTTTTCCTACTCTCCAAGCATATCTAGTTTTTGTCTCTCTGCTTCTAAAAGTTTTCATTTTCTCCACATGAAGTCGTTGGTGGCTCTGAAGTTGTTTCGTGCTCAATATAAAGTTTACTTCTGTCCAACTCCCCTGTCAACTTTTTACTTTCTGGCCCTGGTCCGAAATTCACCATTCCCTTGGAAAGAAGGCCATCCAAGTATTTTTGGAAGAACAATGCATTTTGGTAATCCACTAGGATGATTCCATGTTGAAGCTATTGCAGCTTTTCAGATGTCCAACTTCTTGCACATGATCCATGCTAGCTGAAAATGAAGTTCCTGGCATGTCACAAGAACTCAGGACACTGTCGTTGCTGTGGAAACAAGATGGCATTCGTCACTCCATGGAACACAGATGGCCAACTTAATCATACCAAAATGATGTTTGAATTTCTAGTCATTGTCCATCATTTTAGAACAATATGTATTGTTTTCCAAAATGGAAGCTTAAGCATGCAGAGTCAAATAAGTGACTTTTGGAATCTGAACCAGAAACATATCCAGCACAACCTAAAAAATATAAAATCACTGCTTAGTTATTTCCTTCTTCAGTCTGTCTGCAACATTTGGTATAATCTCTTCTTCCTTTGCACTGCTAATTGAGTAACTGGAGATCCGGGGCATTTTTTCAAGTAATAAAAATAAGACAACTAGAGTCTAGGGAAGTGGGGAGAGGAAGGATATAATTTGTACATGAAAATAGAGTATTTGCCCAGAGTAAACGATCAGTCATGTTGATGGAATTTAACATAATGACAAGACGTTCAATAAGAGCAATATGGGAAATTGAGTTAAAAAATTAACAATCACTTGTAAGAGCCTGAGTACAAAAGGATTCTCCCTTACTGTTATTCAAGCTTCAAAAGCCTTTATGCAGAAACAGGGTTCTAATCCTATACTGGTGATGCCTGGACCCCTTGCCTTTAGACCAGCCCGCAGTGGGAACTGGGTGCAAGGCAGAGATAAGCAGACTGGTCCATGGGATGCAATAGTGCAGTTAGTGATGGAAGACTGGGCCAAAATAGAGGAAACTCTGGAGAAGACAAAGGACTTTTGTTTCCATTTAAAACATACTCTAGAATTCACCATCTGGTTATATAGAGATAACTCATTCTCACATATAAAAAGAAAGAAAGAAAGAAAGAAAGAAAGAAAGAAAGAAAGAAAGAAAGAAAGAAAGAAAGAAAGAAAGAAAGAAAGATCAAATAAATAGAAATTCTGCCTTTTTGTTCATTCCTTGATTCCAGACCAACCCTAAAGTGAGACTCCGAGTAGAATGAGTAATTTTCCCAAATAAGGATTGAAATGGGTAGGAGAGGAGACTCTCAGAGCCTACATTTTTCTTCAGATTCAGGAAATGCCTTGACATCCCTAAAACATCCTTCGAGTGCTCCTGCCCACATAATAAAAGCAGCACAACAAAAATACAGCAACAACATGTGCATGGAAGAGACACTATGTGCCAGCCGCTGTGACAACTGCTTCAACAACAAATGCTTATTGCAGCCTCCCGAACACTAAGTATATTAGATACTAGGACTTTCAGAGCTCAGGGAATTAAAATTCAGAAAAGCTAAGCAATTTGTCCATAAGTTTACACAGTTACTAAACAGGGAAGGCAGAATTCAAACATAAGCTCTGGAATTTCAAAATATACTTCCACTGTCATGGGAATGTCTCCTTCCTACAGACCCAGAAGGGGCCACTTGGATTGTTTCATTTGACCCAACCGTTTATGAATGGGAATTTTGTCCCAAGGCTGGCCATAGGACCTTGTAGGCTTAAGTTCTCTGAGTATCACAGGGAAGTGGCTCCTGAGGTCATCCAAGGATAGGGTTTGAGGTGGAGGTGGTATTGTAATCACTCAGCCATTAACTGGATGGGCAGCTCGAAAGAGTCTACTGCAACTATTAAAGTTCTCTCCCACGTGAAGCCTGGGAGGTCGGCTGTGGAGTTCTGTGTTCAGCACGTGCTCAAGTGCTCAGCAGTGCCCCTCATAGCAGAGTCTCCCCCAGTCCAGGGACTCTACCCTGGCAGCAGACTCACTTTGAGACAATTCTCTAGACTCAGGCTTTATGCATTTTTAGGTAACGGACCCTGCTAATGCAGTAACTTCTTTGTTGGTGCAAGAGTTTCCTTCTGTATGCTGTTTATTCATTAAAAGTGAATCCCTCATGGGATGCTTCACTGGGAAGAGTTTAAGATCCTACTAGCCAAGAATTAAACCATTAGCAGTCTTTCCCATCCCCAACCTAGAATATAGGGAGGGCTTAGTGTTTAATAACCAATCACCTTATCGCCCCTTCCTGCATGAGAAGGGGAAAGTTGTCAAGTAATGCAAGAACAGGGTGGGGAATCTTAGGAGGCAAGAAATGAAAGAAATAAGAATTCATATTGCAAACATAACCATTGGCTATATACTACCTCTCAGATACCCTGATTAAACGGCTGTCAGCAGGATAAGAATAAAGCACCATCCACCCAAAGCACGCATGCATCTCTGTGCTTTCATAGTCCACCTGCCTGCCTCCACTGCAGACTTCGCTGCCCAGCATACTGTGGCCTGTCTTCCCACTGGACTGCACAGGCACTGGAGCAAAGCAGATGCTGACTGAATGTTGCAGAGCAAGTGAATGAATGAGCAAATTCACAAGATACCACAACAGAAGAATAGCAAAATCTCACTTAAATTCTGGACTTGCTGCATAGAGTCATCCCTCTAGGTGCTATGCTACAATTTGATAAGAATCCATGCCTTCCATATGAGCATTTAATCATCCATCCATACTGAATGAATTATTTTAGTAACTTCCATCCACCAGGCACTGTGCTCGGCACTTGAAAACTAATTGTAAGGAAACACTTGAAATGCTCAGGATACAATAATAGCAAGCTCTCCAGCATTTTTCACAAAATTGAAAGAGAAAGAGAGAGCAAAATACAGGAAGGGGTTAAATAATGAACAGTAGCTGCCAGAGGGAGAACTAAAGATAGGCTCCAGGGAGAAAGAAATGTCTTTCAATGACAATCAGAAAAGAAGGGCACTGCCAACATGCCAAAAAAATAAATAAATAAAAGGCCCAAGGAAAGACATTCTAGAAGACAGAGTTATACAAGAGTCCCTGAGCAGTGAGAAAACCCGAGTCTACCATCTCATTCCTATATTGCCGAGAGCAAGGAGAAAGGGCGTCTGACGGGTCTGCATGCTTGCTGAGAGAGTTCAGCTGTTCTCTGGACAGTGGAACGCTTGCCTCACCAGTGTAGCTGAGCCTTGCAGACTGTTTAATAAAACATGTAGAGCTAGAGGATAAACACAGAGCTCAAGAAAGTCTTGCTGTGTGCTTTGTGGTCAGCAGCGTCCTGTACCTCTTTCATATAAAGCTATTATCCAGAGTTGCTGACTCAAGTTCCTAAACCCTACAAATGGCATCCATTTTGTAAAGCTCCTCTACCAGATTAGCCTTCTTATGCAAACTGATCCGAATTTCCTGACAGAATACATGGAGATATTCTTCATGGAAGACAGGGACCTGAAGAGTGACTCCCCCATCCCTTTGATAAATGAGCTTTAATTGATCCACGTACCTACTGCATACTCCCACCCACTCAAACCAAATTTCCAAGTTTCCAATAAAATGGTTCCTTCAAATCCTCATAGCTTAGCACTTAATTAAAAAGGGTTGAATGCCAACTGGATGGCCCTAATTAGCAGAGAACTGTTTGTACCGAAATTGCTGGGCCCCAGCAAAATTGCAAGGGAAGCTGTGATAAGTACTCTTCCTGTGTGGCCAAGAGAAGGAAACAGTATGGTGAGAACATCATTGCCCCTGCCACACAGAACTAAATATGTGTGGTCATAAGTTCTCCTTGGGACTGGAGAGTGTTAGCGTAAGCTAATGATCAACTTCATCTACTGAACAATTTGTATTTCCGTCTGTCTTGAGTACATAAGGGGATAGATGAGACTAGTTATGGTATGGGAGGATCAGAGGTCAGAGGGAATTAGAGGAGGCATATACAAAGGAATTTACTTTCCTTTTCCATAGGATCCAATCTCTGACGTGAAGAGGAATGGATCATAAGTGCAGAGTCAGGACTGTAGGGAAAGTATAATTCTCTCTGTTCTCTGTGGTTTCCAAACCCAATTATGATGAGGTAGTCAAAGGAAGTCTCAGGTAATCTATCAGTTTCCTCCTATCTTAAATAAAAATAGCCTAACTCCTGCCCAGGTAAAGAAGCTGACATTCCTGAGGCTCACCTAGTACCGGATAATTGACCCAAACTAGTGATATTAATTGTTCTGTGAATTCTCTTACCACCAGGTTGGCTTCAATATGGAAATGCTTAGAGCAACACAGATTCATCATGGCTTAAATGGAGCTACATGTAGGAAAAACCCAGAGCAGTTAGCCAGGGCCCTTAGTCGAACACTGGTAGAGATTCCCAAATCCTCACATTGTAGTCATAGAACTTAAATTCCAGTAATTTGTTAAATGAAAAGATATAGAAATTAAAAAGGAAACAGCAATCAAAACCTCCTTTTGTTTATTGAAAGTCACTAAAAATAAAATTAAAACTGGGATATGATATTTATGATGCACAACTGACAAGGGAGTAATAGCCATAATGTTTAGAAAATTCCTGAAAAGAAATAAGAAAAAGTCAGCAATCAAAAAGAAAATGGGCAAAAAAATCTAATTAGACAACATTTCCCTGAGTAGGTAGCACAAGTGACCAGATGTATGTAAAAGACACGACCTCATTTGCTAATTTAATAAAACCACCTGGGAAAATATTTGGCATCATCTAGAAAAGGTGAGGAATGTACATAACTTTCCATTAGGGTGCTTCCTAAAAATATTCTGGCACATGTACCAGGTAACATGCCTAAATCTATTCACAACAGCAGAAAATATCAAAATAGTGAAAATCTGGACAACTTGAAAGTTCATCAACAAGAAAACGAATAAACCAATTATGATATAATTATGCAATTGAATTCAGTAGTGAAAACCAAGGAACTGTAAGTACACACATCAGTGCGGATAAATCTCTGGAACATAATGTGTAGCAGAAATAAAGCAAGCACCAGGAAGGAATAATAACAATTATTGCTATTATTATATCTATATATTTACATTACAAACACACACATATATATACTCAAAAACAAAGTCATAAAGGTAAGATAGATTCATATGTCAAAATGCTAAGAAAAAGCAGGGGCATCAACACAAAGTTCAAATGACTGGCAAGAGGTAGAATATGGGGAGGTTGAATGAGAATCAAGTTCACAGAAGGTTTCAGACCTGATTGTGATTTCTACTTCCTTAGGTTTTAGGCATGCAAGTATCATATTAGTCTTCTTCAAAATGTAGATACAGATTATCTATGCTCATTTATATATGTTTTGTTTTTCAAAATACATTTTACTGTGCTACGACAGCAAGATAATTTTTGTTTATCCAATATCCATTCTCCTCACCCCCATTTTGCCAATAGCACCCTGCTTGGTTAGGCATGCCTTCCCCAGAGACAGGTTTTCTTTCATCAGAAGTACTTTTCCAGATAGAAGTGACCCTTACAAATAGGGGTGAGCAACTCATGACCAGTGAGATAGACAGGGAAGTCAACGGGGCTTCCTGGAAAAGTTCTTACTTTCTGGGGTGGATGTGCTTGGCACTGCCCTTTCTTCTTGCTCTGAGCATCCATGGCTGCCTAACAAACCACCCCATACTTAGCTTAGTAGTGGAAAACAGCTGCTACTTTATTTTGATCACAAATTGATTCTGCAGCTCAGAAATTTGTCCATGGCATGGGGATGGTGGTTTATCTCTCCAACTTACCTGAGGATGTTCAAAGCCTAGGCGCTGGAAACATCTGGTGATCTCTTGGACTCCCCGGGGACTGTCAACTCAGAACACCTAGGTTGGGCCTTCCATTAACTTCAGCTTCTCATAGCACAGCATCTGAATTTTAAAAGAATGAATCCCAAGATGAGCAACCAGGCAGTAAGTGTTCCAAGAGAACTAGCCAGAAGCTACATGGTTTTTTAATGTGCTGGTCTCAGAAGTCATATAATGTCACTTCTACCATACATTCTGGGTTGAAACAGTCACAAACTCAGAGTCAAGAGAAGGGTGCATAGGTCTACTTCTCCATGAGAGATGTGTCAAGGAAATTGAAGCCATATTTTAAAACCATCACAGTGTTCAACTTTCTCTTTTGAATAGAGGACGTAATTCCTGAAGCTGCAGCAGTCACTTGGTCACCTGAAGGAAAAGCCCGATCACAAAGACACAGGCTTGGCAATGGTAAATCAATATGTCAATCAGAAAACGCCACAATTCTGATGATGTGAGAAAAATTAATTCCTATTATTTAAACAGTGTTTAGATGCTCATGTTACTTGCAAGCAAAATCATTTCTAACCCATATACCATCTCTCCCCTAAATAGATTGAGGATGATATTTATAGATCCCACAGCGGAGTAAGCAGAGATATAGAATGAAGAAATTTTATATAGAATGTAGAATTCTATATAGCTCCATAGAGAAAGCTATATGACGGTGTTTTGGCATTTCATTGTTATTTTTGAGTTTTTATCAGCTCTGGCTAAGCCTCAGAGAATTTCAGAGTAAAGCGTATTTGTAACTAGTTGACATAAATTTTATGTATAAAACTGACATGAAAAATGCATTATCCTTAAAAATTGGTGGAGCACTTAATGATTGCAAAGCACTTTATAGTCTCTGTCCCACAATTGGAATAGGTGATTTACACTCTTATTCCCATTCATGGTCAACTCCCAACAGTGTAGGGAATGAAGACGTTTAACTCTTCCAAGAAATTATGTCCTTAGAAAACAAAGTCTGGAAGAGATATTAGGGAATCCAGAAGAATGTAAAAGAAGTCAAGTACTACTCCAAATAGGAACGTGAGTAAAAGCCCAAAGCAATGGATACCTACTTCCCCTCTACAGGGGGACCCATGTCCGCGCTGGCATCTAAATGAGAAACTGAGGCATAGAGACTCCCCTCCCCCATCAGTGCACTCAAAGGATTATTTTCTGATCTCACCAATATGAGTTTATGGTAGAAACTTTTTTAACTCTGGGGCCTGAGCCCATAGTTGCCTCTTAAAACACATTCTCATTTTATGTGGAAATGAAGTTCCAGGAAGGAAAATTAGCTCAACATTCAGAGAATAGTAATCCCAGAGTCAGCTCCCAGAGGAAGATTCTGGGTCTGAGAGGACCCACTGTCGAAGTTGCTCCAGAGTTAAACTCCTCTCCAATGCCTGCCCCTTGCCTCTGAGACATACGGAATGCTTTGAGCTGGGTGGTCATATAAATAAAAAATGGAGGGACTGTTCTCAGAAGCTTCTGCTTCCCATCAGACACTGCGATTCATTATCCCCGTGGACCTGTCAGTGGGCGCTCAGACCTCACACCACAGGATCCTCCTGTGGGAGTTCCTGTATTGACTTAGTGAAGGCCAGTGTCAGGTTGTGCCAGACCCACAGCGAGACAGCCCTGAGTGTGTAGATTCTGTCCTGGTAGCTATTCCTCCCAGCATGCAGTGCGATCGGCATCCTGCATCCGAGACCCCCAGTGCTGATCTGCTGGGGTAGCTTCCTCCCCAGATCTCAAAAGAAGCCTCTATCCCAGCATCTCCTAGCAACCCTAAGGCTATCATCTGAGAACCTGCATTTCTTGGATTCATTTTAGTCCTCGAAGGACCTTCAGAAGTCCTTGCCTGGAGCTCCTCGTCCCCCTCTTCTATCCAAAAATGCTTTTTATGTCATACTCTGAACCCTGTAAATCTGAGGACGGGTGCGCTGAGCAGTCTAACAAAACAAAATGACCTTAATACAAGGCAAAGTCTTGTTTCTGCAAGTATATAGGGAAACACAATTGCAGTTTTGCTACAGCTTCCAATTCTCTCAAATTTCCCATTTGGCTGGTATGCGTTAAGCCCACCCTTAGTGACCCCAGCCAGTCATTATCATTACTAACAACAAAATACAGCAGATGTTTATTTGGATAATGACCCTGACTCAGTAGTCTAGAGGGAACATTCTTACAGAGGAAGGAGTTGCAGTCAACGCTGCATCTGATCCCCTGCTAGACTTGAAGGGGCACAGCCAGGGCTACTGGAGAAATCGCATGAGCTCCATTTGAAGCGGGGAGGGTGTGTACGTGCACACGCGTGCACACCTGCATGCAAGTACACACCTGCCATTTATCCCCTTAGGAAAATACAATCGCTTTATTTTCTGGCACATTCTGTTTTCTCCTTTTCTGAGCAGCCTGTCTCATTCTAAGAAAGTCAAAGCATCTTACAGGCATTACTTGAACAGGCTCTGCAAGAGCCTAGCAAAGTCTGCATGGGCAGATATTATTGCTTCCAGAATCAGTGTCCCGCTGTAATTCCTAAAAGAGCTCTTCAAAGATAACCAAAGCAGTACCACCACTTCAAAGCTCACAGATGCTTAAATTAGACTCAAAGGTGAAAGTTCCAAGAAGGTTTCTTTTTCTATTTCTTGCCATCTGATCTGAATCTGACTCCTGGAAGAAGCAGGTTGGCAGGTGACAGTGTAGAGAATGGCTGGTATATACAAATGCCACGCAATCCTCTTCTGCATAATTGGTACCTGAATTTGCATAGATTTGCATAAATTATGCATCCATTGGAATCCTTTTGGTGTCTGCTTAGGATTAAAATAAATGCGCTATTTTTAAGGTGTTAATTTTAAGTGACTCTTTTCCCCCTTTAGATACGGTTGTGTTGTCTATGGACTCAGACTTGATTAGCCATTACTCTCTTTGGGCCCCCAATGGTAAATGCCCTGTGATGACAAAGTCATTCATTTAATAAATATATGTGGAACAGATGAATGAAGCCAAGATCTTGGCCATTCATCCCGGCTATTAATCAAAGAAGACCGTGTCTCCTATGATCCCTCAGCATGTTTGATGCCCACAAGTCGGTGGAAAAGAGGGCCGTCTTGAGGTTGTTGGAAACTCCCCTTTCAACATGGCTGGTGTACTTTGAGCAGATTCATCTGTGGTGTGTCTGTTTTCTCCCTGAGGATGGGAGTAAAGAAAACGGGAGCCACAAGTGGGATAAAGGCAAAGTTGGAATTTTCCAACTCTGGGAGAGGCTCCTCCTTCAATTCTTAGAGTCTTACTGGTAGTATTTCATGATGAGACTCTGGACTCTTAACTGACAACACTGCATTCTTCTCAGCAATCTAAAGGCTTCTGGAAAGGAGCAGAGTAAATGTCCTCAAACCTACACCCAACACTAAAATGAGATTTTTTTGTTCTATCGAGGAACTTTTTTTTTTTTTTTTTTTTGCCTCCTCCAGTGTTAGGAGCTCTACAGAACCCTAGGCTTGGTGTCCACACAGCCCTGTGGTTCTGGACCTGAATGTCCATCAGTGCCCCTTGGAGAAGGTGAGCCCTGTTCTCAAAAAATCACCAGGTGTTTAAAAACAAGCACCAGGTGATGCTGATGGACAATAGTTCATGACCCTGAAGTTCATAGCCTATGAAGGAAATTTAACTCAGAGAGATGTGCTTCAGTGGAAAACCAAGCCCTGACACCAGAGCATTCTTGTTTGAAGAGATTAGGATCAGAAGAAATGCATGTCTGCCTTTAAGGTCTCCTCTCATCCTCACAGAGATCTCAGAAGGCTGGGGTCACCATCCTTCACAGATGAATTAACACCCACAGGTCACTCAATTAAAAAGTAACAGTGCCAGGACTTGAATTCATGTGTCTAACTTCAAATCTGCTCTTTCCAAAGTGTATAACCTCCCCAAAACGGAAAGAGGAGAGTTGGGCAGCTCTCTCCGGCTCTAGAATGACTCTGACCTAGCCTGACGTTTGAAGAGACAAGCTGAGCCCCATCCCTGTGAGGAGCTCCCCCAGGAAACAGGGGAAGGCAATGGTGCATTTTCTTGACCCAGAGAAGTTTCCTGGGTTGCCCTGGGGCTAGAGACAGCTCCTTCAGGGGACTTAAATACACACACTTACAGGAAGGATGTCCCTTCATTAAGACCTGCTGTTTTGAATTTCCACAGCTACTTGACTTTGCCTAACTTCAGACAGCAAACAGATGGATTTAAAGAATTGTCTTGCAGCGAATGGGAACTGGGAGCAGAGCTACCTCCTCACAATGGCTCATTCAGTCTGATTTGGTTGCTCTGTTTTCAGTCTTCTGTTTGTTGTGTCTCTGAGTCGGAAGAATACAAAACCACAGTGAGACATTTAGTTGTCTTCCAAATAATGGTTCTTGCCACAGATCTGAAACATTTGCACTGTAATCATGTGTCTTCAGGGTCAGAAAGGGAGTCATTTAACTTTTTCCTGGAGATATTACTAGACATCATACCAGCCCACATGCCAACAGGAGCCACGAAGGATTTGTTTACTGATTTTCTTCTAAGCAATTCAGGGTTTTATAGACCAGCAGAGAGTTTTGAATGGAGGAAGACGGGCTCCACAGTGTGCTGAATGAGTAAGCGAAAACAAGTCAGGTGGTCTGGTCATGCTCACGTTGAGAACTCAAGGAGAAGTTACTTGGAAGCCATCGCCCTGTGAAAGCCCCTGGCACTGCTGCATGGAGCAATTCATGTGCAGGATCTCTCAGTTCATCTTCAGAATTCTATAAAGCAACAGAGAGCTTATTACAGAAGAGGACGCTCATGTCAAAAGGCACAAGCAACTTGCTCCTGTTCTCACAGCTAGCAAGACGCAGCATCAAACCTATGTCGTCATTCCTCCTCTGCCTCTTGCTTGTTTCCACCTCCAGACAGTGAGCCACTGAACGTATGACAAGTGGAATTTTGCTTTTTTAGCTACTGGTCAGATTAACTGCAGTGCAGACCCTGCAAGAGGGTCTCACAGAAAGTGTGAGAACCCCAGAGTGGAAAACCCTGGGTCCTTCTGAGAAACAAAGACTCTCAGCGCTGGGCTGGCTTACCCTTCCCACAGCAGATACAAGCAGCCCAGAGTTGGGGGTGTGGGGGGTACATGTGACACCAGAGGCTTTTTCACTTGCCCCCAGACTCTCCTGAAAAATAATATGTGCTAATAGGCTCCAGGCTCTCAAGATTTCCTATTTTCTTTGGCACGGTTTCCATTTGCTGCTCCCCTACTCTTGAGTTTCTAGTCACTGAAAAACAAAGCTGGAGAATTAGGAGTGAGACCACATGATGGTCTTCTTCTCACAATCTAAAGCAAGTTCTAGATAAATCTCTCCCACAGCCTCTTTACAGAGAGAGATGTTAACCAGACTATCCCTTGGAACTGGGGTCTCATGCTCATCCAATGGAGTATAGAAGCTGCAAAGGAATGTTTGAAGTTCCAAGAGAATTATTCTTTAAAACAGAAAGTCATGATGTGCCCAGGTCGGGTAGCAGTTGGGTGCCGTTCACATACAGCCAAGGACACAGGTTCGCATCCTGGAGCCAGGGGCAACACACTGGATGAGCAACTAAATAAAATCAATAAAAATGCTTCTTCTCTCTCTTTTCCTGCCTGCCTGCTTGCCTTCATTCTTGTCTGCACCTTTCCTTTAAAAAGAAACCTATGTACTACATACATATGATAAATATATACTATATATAGTATCTAAAATAAATACATGTAATCATGACCAAGATGTCACATTCCCATAAGGAATCACTAACCCCTATAATTTTCACCATATCCTATATTCTCCTCATCTCCAAAGAAAAATGATTCACAGATTAATGTACCCAGAGATCCAATCTGAGGTGAAATAGGATGATGAGCATCTCTCTTTTTGATCCTTATGAGAGCTGTTGTTATAGCTAAATTTAAATAGTCAACTATAAACAAAAATTTTAAACACTATGATCAAGGGTTATGAGATAGTTCTCAGTGAACTTCCCTGTGGAAACTTAATCTCAAATCTCCTGGGATCCATCCTTTTCTGTACAGTTTCTCTGGTCTTTTTGTACCCAAATAGGCATTTTTTTCCTAGACTAAAACACTTCTCGGTTTTTTAAATAGGAATCACTGCAGTAAAACACAAAGCTCTATTGAATACCAACAGTAACATTGGAATTTACAAAGCATGAAAAAAAAAAAAAAAAAGCCACCTATATGGCTGGTACTTCTCATCAAAACTTCATTTAGAATCCTTTTTCTGACTTTCTCCTAATTTATCTAAAAATTAAAGAGGTAGACCAGATTAGATAGCTGAGCTCTCTCATCCTGATGACAAACTTTTGAATATACAGAGCGCTTCAAAGCTGTCAGTAGAATCTCTTAGAATTAATGTGCTAATGATTGAGGATAAATATTTCTATCTTATCAATATAGCTATAATAGAATTGATATTTTTTCTTTGCTGAAATATTAAGCCAGATTTATTGAGTAAATAAATAATTTTTCCTCCTTTCTTTTGCTTTAAATATATCTACTACACTAAAAAGTCAACTAATCAAATGAAAAAAAAAATTATCAATACAAACTTTGCCATTCAAATCACTTTCTGAAGTGCATTATGACTTCAGAAAGGCAACTGAAGGAGACCAACTTACAAACACATTCATGAACTTTCTCATTTCTTCTTGCTGAAGCCAAGATAACTAGGACTAGTGGAGATTGTGACTTGGATATTGATTGAGGAGTAAATGAGTTCAGAATGGGACTTCTCTCTGTGTCAGCCGTGTGGTTTGGTTTAACTCCAAACCTTTCCAGGGAAGCCTAAGTCACACCCTCCCGCTGAGTTTGTGCTTAAAAGAAAACTTCCAGCCTGCTTTCTCTGTCTCCTACCATGCATCTCCGAAGATGCCACTTCATCCCTTAGAGCCATATTTCAAACATTATTTTGACACTACATCAGAAACCCACAGCTAATAATGCAATACAGTATTTACTTCCAGCAAAACAAGGCAGAAAGGAGGTGGATAGGACTGGCCGATACTAGAAGCTCCTTCAGGTTAACTTGCTTCGTTAATAGAAGGTAGAGGTTTTTCCTCCCGATATGTTCAATGAATGAATACTCTGTGTACTTGTGTATGACATCAGCATAGTCAATGACACAACAGCACAACAAACCCACGTTAAGTGAAACAAGATGGCACTATAGTGGACAGTGACCCAAAAAATCACTGGACCCTGTCTCATCTGCTGAGGCCAGCACAAATCCAGCCAGATCAGTCTACCTGATCAACTTCCACATCGGCCACAGCTGATATCTTTGATTACCTTCAGCAAGAATCCTGCTAAATCCTCTTAACAAGAATCTCCCTACCCCTGATGCTTCCTTTTAATACGTTTTCGTCTACTGACTACCCGCTTCACCCCCACCACACCCCAACACTAAGCTGTGGCTCAGCTCAGAAACTTTGCTCAGGGAAAAAGAAAATGAAAAAACAAAAACAAAAACAGAGGGTTCCAAAGTTCTTCTAAAGCAATTCACTTTGTTGTAATAGAGTGTGGAAAAGTATAAGTCTATCAGTTTTCTCTTTAAAAACAAAACAGCATTTTGATTGTAAATAATGAAAAGAAGATTATCTAAGAATAATAAGCTAAACCATAAGCAAGATAGTTAACCAGAGAAAACCAGGGAAATAAGTATCCATGATGAATATTCTTGCATCAGAACAAAGCGCAAAGACTAGCTTCAAAACTTACTCTTACCTGAATTTAATTGAACTACACAGTGGAATAAGTTAATCACCAGGCAAAATGTCAAAAATGATAGAGCTATCAGCAGGCAATCAACGAAGCCTAACAAGGTAGTGTGACAGCACATAAGGTATTCAGGGAAGGAAAAATCAAAGAGTAAAATGGCAGACAAATCCAATTATATCAATAATGGCATGCCATGTGGTCAGATTAAGTGATCAAAACAAAAGACAAAGTCTGAATAAAAGGAAAATGAGTTTCAACTCTATACTGTATACAGGAGAAAAATTTTTCATTCAAGGATACAAATAGGTAGAAGGTGAAAATGGAGAAAAAATTCTATTGTGCTAACAGCAACCAGAAGAAAGTTGAAGAAAGCGGCTATATTAATATCAGACAAAACGGACTTAGAACATGTTATCATGAAGGACATATTTAAAAGATCAAAATGTCAACCTCTCAAGAAAATAAAACAACTATAAACATATATTCACCTAAAAACAAAAACCCTCCAAAAACGTGAAGCACAAATGGACAGAATGAAAGAGAAAAATATAAAATTCTACAATAATAGTTGGAGATGTACTGCTCCACTAATACTGAGCAGAGCAAGTAGGAAGAAGATACATAAGGAGCTAGATGATGCAGACGGTATTACAAACCAACTAAATCTGACTGTCATCTATGGAATGGTCCACTCAACAGCAGCAAACACACATCTTCTCAAGTACACATGGACAGTCTCTAGTATAGACTGCACACTGAGACAAAACAAGCCTCAATCAGCTTAAAAGACATGCAATCAGACAAAGTATATTTGCCAACCACAATAAAGTGAAACTGGAAATTAAGAACAAAAAAAATCCAGATATGTATAAATAAGTGGAAATTAAACAAGAAAATACTAAATAACCAGTGGTTATAAGAAGAAATTGTAGAGAAAATTTAAATATATTTTGAGAAAAATGAAAAGAAAGACACCATACTAAGACCTATGAGATGCAGCTACAATGAAGCTTATAGGAAATTGTTTAACTTTAAATGATGTATAAAATAGACAAAAGATCTCAAGTCAATAAGCTCAGTTTCCTTAAGACTCTAGAAAGATAAGAACAAACTAAACCAAAAGCAAGTGATGGGAAGGAAATAAGAGGCGAAACTAATGAAATAGAGAATAGAAAAATAATAGGAAAATTAACAAAACATTAAGTTGGCTCTTTGAAAAGAATAAGAAAATTGGTAAATCTTTAGCTAAACTGATGGAGCAAAACAGAGAGAAAATTCAAATTACCAAAATTAAAAATAAAATATAGGATATTTCTACTGATCTTACAGAAATAATTAAAACAATATGGGATTTTTATAAACAAATACATGCCAAAAAATTAAATAATTTAAAGAAAATGAATAAATTCCTATAAAGAATACCAAAAATAACTTAAGAAAAAACAGGAATCTGAATAGACCCCTAGGTAAAGAGACTGAATTATTGGGTCCAAATTACTGTCCTGCTCAATTTTACCAAAATTTTAAACAAGGATTAATAGTACTTTTTAGCAAATTTTTCCAAAAAGTGAAAACAAGGGAAACATTTCCTTGCTCATTCCATGTAACCAGTGTTATCCTGATACCTGATACCTGATACAGGAAAGACTACAGAAAATTACAGCTTGTGAAAATGGGTACAACATCCTCAGCACAATACGAGCAAACCAAATCCAGAAACAGAAAAATACATTGCACACTATGACCAACTGAAATTTATTATAATATCACAAATTTGGCTTAAGACGTGAAAACCAAGGATTACAGCATAATCTGTAAATAAAGGACTAAACCAGTGATAATCTCAGTAAATACAGAAAAAATAGTTGACAAAATATGCTATCCCTTGATGGTAAAAGAAACACTCAGCAAACAAAAAAGAAAACAAAATGTTTTCAATCTAATGAAAAGTATTTATAAAAAAACCCCATAGCCAACATCATCCTTAGTGGCGAAAGAGTGTTTTCCTCTTAAGATCAGGATCAAGATGAGAATGCCCATGTTAACACCCTAGTCAGCACTGTATGTTAAGTTCCTGTGAAGACAGTTGGGCAAGAAAATAAAGAAAAATAAAGGAAAAGAAAAAAATAAATAAATAAAGGAAAAAAATAAATCTATTTGCCGATGACAAACTCTTATATATGTGAAAAGCCTAAAGAAGCCACAAAAAAATTAATACTAATAAATGAATTTGCTAAGGCTGCAGAACAGAAGATTATACAAATGTCAGTTGCTTTTTCATGCATATATGTGTATATAATAAATAACTTGGAAATAAAATTTAGAAAATAATTCCATTTACAATAGAATCAAAGAGAATAAAATATTTATCAATGCATTTTTTAAAAGAGATGCAAATATTTAGCAAAAGAAAATACATCTAAAAATTAAATCAAATTCTGAAAACCACAGACATTGTTAGAAGAAATTAAATAAAATCTAAATAAGTTGATAGACATCCTATGTCCATGAGCAGGAGACGGTATCGTTAGATAATAATACCAAATTGATCAAGAGACTCACACACACCCATCAAAATGACAACTGGAACTTTTGCAGAATTTGACAAATTAATCCTACAAAATGGAAAATAAAGAAAACCACAAGAGTCAAAAAGTATTTTTGGAAAAAGAAGAACAAAGTAGGAGGGCTCATACTTCCTGACTTCTAAACTTACTGTAAAGCTGCAGTCATTGAGAAAGCATGTTACTGACATAGGATAAATGAATCAATCAATGGAATAAAAATTGATAATCCAAAATCAAACTCTCGTGTTTACTATCAATTGATTTCAGCAAGAGTGCCAAGATAGCTCAACGGAAAAAGAATAATCTTTTTCCACAAATGATAATTTGACAACTGCAAATCCATATGCAAAAGAATGAGGTTATCTAACACCATATAAAAGTTAACTTAAAGTAGATAAAAAACATAATATAATACTAAAACCATAAAACTCTTGAAGGAAACATAGGCATAAATTTCTGTGACATTTTATTCACAATGGGTGTTTCATTATAATGCCAAAAGCATGAGAAAAAATAGGAAATCATCAAGTTTAACACGTTTTGTATTGAGAAAGACAACATTTAAGAGGTTAAGAAAATCACAGAATGAGAGAAAATATTTGCAAGTCACATAATTGATGAATTACTTGTATCTAGAATAGAGAATTCTTTCAACTCAGTAACAAAAAGACAAATACTCCAACAAAAAATGAGCAAAAGGTCTGAAGAGGCAGTTCACCAAAGTAAATATACAAATGACCAATAAACACATAAAATGATGCTCGATGTTATTATTAATTAGGGGAATGCAAATTATATACCCACAACTACAGTGATACATCACTTCTCATCTATTAGAATGGCTATAACAAAAAAGTAAAAACAAAACAAAACAAACAAAACCAGGTAAAAATTATTACTGATGCTGTGCCCTGGTGGCTTAGCAGATAAGTCTGCCACCTCCAACAGGCACAGTCACATACATTCCAAGGACCCAGGTTTGAGTCCTGGGGCAGGTGGTGGTCGAACAACCAAGATGAAGAACTAAATCAAAATAAATAAATATTTCTTCCTTTATGTGCCTGCCTGCCCACTCAGCTCCATTCCTGCCTACACCTTTCCTTAAAAAGAAAATGAAATAAAATTATGGAGTATGGAGAGAAATTGGGAACTTCATACATTGCTTTGAGGAATATAAAAGAGTAAAAACACTGTGGAAACAAGGGACAGTTCCTCCTCATTATCATATGACTCACCAATGCACTCCTAGGTAGAGACTGAAGATAAATAAAAATAATCAACTTACAGGTGAATGTTTGCAGAAGCATTATTTTTAATATCCATAAAGTAGAAGCAGCACAAATATTCATCCATTGATGATTAGATAAGTAAAATAAAGTATACCAGACAATAGCAGAGTAGGTAGGTCTTTAGAGACACAAGAAAAGTAATGGCTGCCTAGAGATGGAGTGAGGTTTATGGGGACTGGTTGCTAGCGGATATGGAATTTTGTTTGGAAGGTAAGGTAAAAATTACTGTGTTGACAATTGTACATCTCTGTGCATAAATTACAAAAACATTAAACTCCATTAAAGTCCATGAAAAACAATAACCGTCAAAAAAACTGAACTGCACACTTTAAATGAGGGAATTGTTTAATGTACAAATTCTCTCTCAATAAAGCCGGGTTTCTTTCTGTGATTACAAAAGTGTTGTGTTTGTTTTTTTTTTAATCCCCTGACAAAACAGCCACTATTATAAACCAGCATTTCTCATCATTCTCCTTCACCTACCTAATTCTACTCAGACAAAATATCTGCTGCACGGGGCGTCCAGACAATAGTATGTAATGACAAAGAGCCAACCGCCTGTACTGGAATCTGGCTTAATCGCTTACCAGACATGGGATCCTAGGAAAGTGCCTTAACTTCTCTACGTCTCAGTTCCCTTAGCTGTAATAACACATTTCTAGCTCTAAATAATTTCTAGCTCTGAAGGAGTCAGAGGATTTAAAAATATAATGCATATAAAGTTCTTAGAATAGTACCTAAATCATAGAAAGTGCTTTCTCAATATTTATTTATTACTAGCCCATTTTTCCTTCCTAACATTGCCTGGAGTTCCCCTACCATGAGGTTAAGCAAATCATCATAGTCTCTCCCCTTATCTACAATGACAGTTGAAAGGCAAACACATGAACAAAAAGGGTCAGTCAAGGCCAATGAAGCTTGATTCTTAGACTTGATGGTGACCTAGTAAATCACCAGCAGACACAAGAATGGGCTTCTGGCCTTCTGATTCTTTACTGAATTTGAAACTGGCCGAGACAGACTGAGGCCCAAAATAATGAGGACAAAGGACCAAAAGAGACCTGAAACTGACTTCTGACCTAATTATCATGCACCCTGAACTCATAATTGCCATCCCCGATCCACCGTTACCCATCATGCAGCAGACACCATCTTGCATCCAGAGACCCCGTATTAGAAAGAAAAAGTTAGAAAATCAGGGGCTGAGAAAAATCTCCTCCCTTTCACAGAAGCAACCTAAGGAACCACGTGTACCCATTCACTTTTTAACAAATAAGTCATAAACTTACCCAAAAGATTAGTCATTTGACCTGTCACAAAATTTAGACACTGTTTGCCATTGTTTAATTGTCTGACTTTGTTGATAGACACAAAGCCTTATAAAAGCAGGAGTTGTGACTAAATTGACCACTGTTTGACTCCCAGTACCTAACACAGTGCCTGACTTGGAATATGTATTTAATAATTAATGTATAATACATGATTAAATAAAAAATAATGAATAAATTAAAAAAAAAAGTTATCACCACAACCAAGGTTTTTCTCTTTTAAAAGCATCACCCCTAAAATGGCCTCTAGTGTTTTTAAGCTGATTTCACAATGAATTGAAATTTATTAGAGTCAAGCAAATGACAGGATGATACTGCAACTTCAAAATAGCAACTTCTGCTTCTCTGGGAGACAGTGAAGGGAAATTTCCTGTTCTCTCCCCTTCATATAGACACAACACTTGAAAAGTTCAAGGCACCAAGTTGAGTGAGCATTTTTTAGTTGAAATCTGCACTCCAGGTCAAATTCTCAAATGCAGAAAAGACCCTACCAGGATAGTATCCCATTGGGGTGTGGGGCGGGGGGTGGAAGGCTGCGGAGTCTTACAAAGATTTTTTAGCTAATTTAAGCTGTGCAAAGAGTACCAAAAAAATTTTGTAATTTTCCTACCTGCTTTGTTGGCCTTTACTTGATTTCTTTGCCATGCAGTTCAGTTTAGATTCAGCACATAACACTTGATCAAATCTATCAATCATCTGCTTCCCCTATTTTGCCATGGTATTTTTTCATAGTCATGAAAAATAATTTGCAAAGATACTGGAAGAAGTCTGCCAGTTTCAAGAGCTAGAATTACAGTTCAAACGGCAGGAAGAACAAGGACAAATCCGGGGAGCGAGACTTTGCACAAATCTACTTAGCCCTTTGATATGAGAGGATGAAAAGAGTAGGGAAAAATAGGCTCTTCAGAATATTTCTGGCATTCATTTACTCATATTAACAGTCCCCCAGAGGCAAATATGACCAAATCTAAAAGGTTTACTGTAGGTTCTAAAGTTAAACTTAATTCAAGCTACTTTCAGGCCCCTGGATGTGCAGTCAATGTTCTAAACCCAAAGGCTGGCTCAGGGGAAAGAAACACAAGTGATGGAAAATGTTCAGTGAACTACACTTAGGGTGGTCAAACCGCATGAATATTAATTGAGCCAATTCAAACCTTGGCCCTTCATGAAAAGAAACATATTTTCTAAACTTTAGGAAAACACTCAAGTAGGCTCCTCCTTTCAAGCTATTTGTCATCTCATCGCTCTCTGCATTTCTTACTGCTGATTCCCAGGGTTTTAAGATGATAAAAGAGAAACTACCCTTCCAATATGTCTTGATTAAATATCCCAGAGCAAGAAACAGCAGTGACCTAACACAAAGCAGTGCTATAAGAAGAGTTATTCTCCACCCCCAAGCATTTAGCACTGGCTTTGTCATTTCCTTCCACACATTCCAATTGTGGCCAGAAAAGGAATTGTGAGCCCTGAATCTTTAGCCAGATGGTGAAGTCTCTTCGCAGCTCTGTCACTTTTTGCTTCTCACTTGATGGTTTTCCTTCCTTTCCTGTTCTTTAATTTACCCTGTATACCGCCTAAAAATAATTGATTTACATGATGCTTAACTAACTTCCTTTCTACTGCTGTATGTTGAACTACAAAATAAAAAAAAAATTTAATGTAAAAAAAAAAAAACTACATGAAAACAGGTTGACCATGAATTACAGTGAAAATCCTTGAAGAATTAGGATGGCATCTTCAGAGCTCTGGCTCTTACTGCCATAGTAGATTGCAAGCACTCATTAGGCTCCAGGATGAAGACCTCTGGACAGTGGTGTCTGTGCACTTGTCTTCCCAGGGTAATGAAAACCTGGATTATTTATTTTCATTCCATTGTTTTCATTCTCAAAAGAAAAAAGAGTCACTGTTTTGTTTTCTATTGTTTTGAAAACATTTCAATGTGCCTCACTATAAAAAAATCTTACACATCAAATTCAGAATCAAGAAAGCATCTAATTTAAAGCAAAATTATTCATAATCCCAAAGGAATAATGCCTTCAGAAAAGGATTCATGAATTTCTTTTACGTAGGCTAGTATATTTTTAATATGATTAAAATTATCTGATTATATTTTATATTAAAATTTCTCGGTCCCACATTTTTAAATATACAACAAATATATTCTTTTTCTAAGTAGATTTTAAATCCATTAATTTTTCCCATTATATAGTCTACCACTTCCTGGTTACTAACTGATATTTCATAAAAATCTTATCATATTCAAAATGTATATTTCAAATGTATTTATTTCATCAGTTATTAATATATTTTTAATGAATCACTCATGTGCTAAATACTAAGTATCTGCAGTGTTTCAGATATTTTATCATACACAGTTAGTGGATGATGCCATTTTCTGCCTCCCCTCCTGTCCTCTGGAAGCACATGACAACTTGCTGAATCATTTTAGTAAAACCTGAATTTCAATCAAAATCCATAGTATCATCTTCAAGGGCATATAAAATCCTACAATAAATACAATTACATGTAAAACGTTAGCGTGTGATCATATCAACATCTCAAATTGTAAAGAAAAACATGGGTGGTTAGTAAGTGGCATTGGCCTAACAAAATAGCTATGCTCTAAAAAAAAAAAAAAAAGAATAGATTCATTTATCACATTATAAAATAGGATCAATTCCATATGTGTCAGAAATTTAATCAAATGAAACCATGCAACTATGACATGGAAACATGAGTTCGTGGCTTTAGTACACCAGAGTAGGGAAATATTTTGTAATTGTGACTCAAAATTCAGAAGTCAAAAGAGAAAGGATTGATTTTTTTTAATGTTAAAATAACATTTAGAAGCATTCCATGTGAAAAGTGCCATAAGGAAAATAAAAAGAAAGCAAATGACAAACTAGGATAAATACATAGTTTAAATCACAAGAGTAAATATTAATATAAGAACTTTTTTAACCTCAGTGATTGATATCCACATTTTATTTTCTCAATCATCTATGCAATCGTTCATATTAACATAGAGGAAGTTTTCGTATTTTTGAATTCTCCTTTCATTCCAGATGGATTTATAACTAAATAAACACTATGTGTATAACATTACGACTTTGTTGATTTGGTTAAATTAAACTGACCTTATCATTAAAATTCATTTCTCCATTTTTCTTAGCTTTATTGACTCATCAATTCCTATGATGAGCTTTTAAACTTAAGAACAATTACCAGTATACAGGCAGTTGTGAAAAGGAATAATTACGGCGCTATCTTTGAATAAATAAGTTAAAGGGTAACTGCAAAAAGGTAAGCATTACTAGGAAGAAGGAGAAATAGATGAATATCTATAAATACTTGCCCATTTAAAAAAAGCAATGGAAAGATTAACATAATTTTTCTTTAGATGGTTACGAATGAGAAGAGAAGAAATGATACAGAGGAAGACTGGGCATGAAACGAGAACTCTCTGAATAAACTTTGCTTTGTAGATTGCAGTTTGGCACAAAATAAATATTTTACATGAATTACTGAACATAAGAAAATGTAATCCTTAGAAACTGAAAGAATTAATTAAATGGACAAAATTGTGTATGGTAGGTAGCAAAACTACACAGAGGAATTATCCCAATTGACTTTGAAACATAACAGCTATACATCTCTGAGAGTATACACCCTAAGGCTAAAAAGATCTGTAACAAATCTTCGATTGCTTTTAATAATTAAACCCTTGATGTTAGTGGTAAGTGCTGTTATTCTGAGTCTATTATATGGCTACTGTGAGATTAAAGTAATGAGTAGTTGTGTTAGTGTTATTAAACGCCAGGATTTTAGACATAAGAGATTGGAGATACAATAAGATTCATTAGTTAATACCCTCTTATCCTAAATGTGAGTCAGCATGAATTCACTCGATGTATTTTTTTAATAGATATTTTCCAGCTCTGTCGTCTGAAAAGGTCTGGAGATAATACCAACTCAAGAAAAATGAGTGCTCCGATGTCCCCTATGACTTGTTCTATAAATCATTTCATACTTCATTGTAATTCCAAATTTAGCCGTCCCCCCCTTTTTTACTCTCTTTGAATCCTGCACTCATTGCATTGTCATGATCTTTTAACCAGTTATTCTGTTACTTAAAGGCAGAGACCAAGAGCTACTCTCGCCGTCATTCCTGGCTCTGCACGCTGCTGGACAAATGAGAGGTGATGCATTTATGTGTGTTGCGTTGTGGGGAGGTCAGGGAAGGAGGGGTGAGGAAATGAAAGTCCGCATTAGATTTGGTAGCTTGATTTGCAGTTCCAATTTGAAAATGCCAATCATTGTAAACATACTAAAATTCACAAATAATCACTTAAATTCACTTTCACCTAAAACCAAAAGGCAGATGTGAAGGATGACGAAGTGAAAGGAAGGGGAGAGCAGGGCTGTGGAGAATAATGGAGACTGCAGAGCAGCCAAGGTCGAAAGCGGTGAGGGTCACCTCCATGCCCCACCAAACAGGCTCCACCCCCCACCAAACAGGCTCCACCCCCCACCAAACAGGCTCCACCCCAGCCCACTCCCGCAGCGAAGTGTGCAGGGAACCAACACAGAGTGAGTGCATCCCTATGAGACACAGGGGTGAAAATGGACAAAGACAGGAAGGAAAACACAAAAGTAAGCTAATATTGGTATGGCAGCAGTTATTTATACTTTTTTCATTTCCTTTAATATTGTGATTAAAATAATGTCCTCTGAGTGTACAATAGGCATTCTTAACAAGAACTCAACAGAAAACAGAAAACAGCAAAGCTGTTGAAACACAAGTTAACACTAAGGTTTAGGTGACTGAGAAATAACCGTAGGGGTTGTTCCCCCCAGACTGTTGCTTTTATCTGAAATCATGGACCTCTCCTGGTCAATTTCACGAAAATAGGAAAACCACCTTGGGGTAAGGCTGCTCCCCTTAAATCTCCTTGTAATCTCTACAAGTGCTTTACAATTTTGCAGAAAGATAAAATATACTCTTCTCCCCCACCCCCAGCATATTTCAGTCGATAGTTGTGGTAAGTGATTTGTTGAAAACAATATAAAAATGGACATTTTCTTCTAAGGAAATGACTATCATGTTTTGACTGTGCTATTAAGTTGCTCCCTTTTGTAAAGAAAGCACATGAGCTGTGAGTCACAGCTGGATGCAGCAGACATGAAAGCAAGAAAGTATGAACAAAGTTTGAACTATTGTCCAAGTCAACCATAATTCCTCTCTAGGAAATCCTCTGACTGAACGTAAATAAATAAATAACCCCATTAACTTCGCAGTTCCTCTTTAAAGCATACAATTCATTACACAATAAAACAAATGTGCTTATCGAAACGTTTAAACCTCTCTTCAAATTCCCTGGAGTCTTTCTCCTGTCTGACTTGGATGGGTCTACTGGTAGCAAATAACTCAACAATTTTAACATATCCTTTATAAGAAGTGCCTAAAAGGTATTATTATCTCACGAATAATCACCCTACAACCTAAAAGGCAGTTCTAAGTCATCTTTTTGCTAAATGTCATTACTCGCCTCTTTAGTTTCACCACCCAGACACTTACTCAAAAGCACAAATCCAGATCAAACTGAACACAACTTTGCAGAGAAATTCTAAAAGTGTTCAGGCCTAAAAAAATACATATTCCTGCCCACATGCCTGGGTTACCAAATCCATCACGTATCTGGGCAAGTGATCAGAGAAGGGCTGAAAGTCAAAAAAATAAATACCCTTCCCCACTGACCTCCTAAAGCGACTAGAATTCTGACTTTGGCTTAAGCCAGTTTGTCATCCAAGAATCCCTGATGGGAGAAGGAAGTGAAAACAAATCCCAGGGTACCTGGAGACCTAACCCACAGCAGTTTACCCAAAGTAAAAATGCTTTGTTTTCTCATGTCTTGTTTTTAAGATATGGGAAATTTCAATTTCTCCTGTAATATAGTTCACTATTTGCTTTCATATGAAAATAATGTGGGTTTTCCAAAAAAATATTTTGAAGTCAATTTTAAGTTTCAAAAAAATGTGTTATGCATATCCTGCAAATTTTTCCCTAAATATAGGCCAGATTGGGAGGCTGCAGGGGGTTCCGGCATTAAAGACTCTAGTTAGATAAAATGGAAATGAGCTCTTTGTGAGAGGGTGCATGTTTAGGGTTGATTTGTATCAGCTCTGAACAGCTGGGCAGGAACTGAACTATGAGAAGAACTGGCCACTCTTCTAACTGGCTCCGAGGTAAGGAAATTAAAAAAGAGCTAGTTTATACAGCAGAAAGGCAGGAAAACCAGGTAAGAAGACTGGCCCATCACCCAGGGGAATGATCTAGACATGAGACCAAGGAGAAAGATGTGGGAGTAGAGTAACAAGCCTAAGTTTGAAGGGACAAGCAAGAAGAGGAGAAAGTTTTCTTCAAGGTGGATAGAGGCCTCAGAGATCAACTTTTCCCACACTGCTGTTTATCAAGAGCACCCATGATCATGTCTCGGGGAATGAAAACATAAACATCTGCTTAAAGCCTAATCAACACAGAGTTGGAAGTGGCTGGGGGAGCTCCTTCTGGAACCCACGAAGACTGGAGAAGAGATGAAGCGAAGCAGACCTTTCAGCCACAGTGACATTTTGTCTTTCCATTCTCACCAAATAGTGATTTGCAGCCGTCACTATCTAGGCAGCAAGTATGGTACGTGTCAGGTAAGAAGAGCTAACTAAATGAGGCAACGTTACAGGAAACGAGCCATACAAATTGTGTAATTATTTTTGCTTTTTTACAAAATGCAACAAAGGAGGGTCAGCTATGTCAAGCAATTATTTTCTAAACAAAGATAAGCCCAGACTCCAAAAAAGCATACCTGTCAACTACAGCTCAACCAAAAGGCAGATGAGTGAGTAGAGGACAAGGCCTGGAATGGAGGTTACAGAATGCCTGTCCCATATCTGAGATATGCACATTCCCAGCTAGATTCCACAAGGACTAAATAAACAACAAGCCTTACTTAAAAAACCTGAGATGCCCTGGGATTTGTGTAAAATGGATGCTGACTCTCTCTGGAAGTCTGCAGCTGTTTATCCTTCTAGATACAGAAGGAAAGATTTATCTGTTGGCTGCCCTCTCTCTTCTAGCTCCCCCGAGCGCTCTCCATATTTGAGAGGTTCGTCTAGAAGGAGAAAATACTCAGTGATGTTAAGAAGAGCAGCCTGCTTTGCATTCTGTCTTTTCCAAATTGAATCATTATCTCCTTGAAAACAAGGACCACTTTATTTACTTCCTTTGTGTGGCCTTCAGTCAGTGATCTGTAAAAGAGATCGTTGTTGATCTGCAGCAACCCACGATATGTCCATTTGGCTCAGACAGCATCACAAATTCTTTAAAACACAATATATTGGTAGTGGATATAGCACAATAGCATATATTTGATAACAAACCAGCACCCCTAAAACTTACACTATGTTGTAAAACAATGTTACTTCAATGAAAAGATATGTGAAAAACCCACTTCATTGAAAAGCTAGTCAATATAATTAGTTCCATATTGGGATCACAAATAACTGTTTGCCATAGAGCACTGTTTTGTAGAAAGAGGCAACAGGTTACAACTAATTTTAGAAACTGGTTATTAAAACTGATTTGTAAAAAAAACTTTTTTCATACAAAAAAAGTGTCAGGCACTACTACAATGATGTCCGCCTGCTTATCTGCCAGGCAGATGCTCCTGAGGTAGAATCTCTAACTCCATCCACCCCGTCCCTGCATTCAACATCACAGGGGGCTAGAGATGGCAAGCCAGCACCCACTCACAGCCGCTCAGCTCTTCTGGTGGGAACAGCCTGCCGCCTGGGCTGTGCCTTCCCTCTCCGTTCCCCTCAGAAGGAGCTTCAAGAGCTTTCCCTGGCTGCCCTCCAACTTCCAAGGCTTACAGTTGGGTTAACTACCCCACAGATCAGCTTTTTCTCCCCCGTATAAATGTATCTACACCCACATACTCTTGCCTCTTTTCTTTATTTCTTGCCCAGTTACCTCAGAAAAAGAAAACAGACTCTAGCAGAAGCTGGGCTCTCAGGACTGAAGATCAACACCACCCTCAGTGCTACCCCCATGGCTGGAATGCCAATGACACCAGCTCATGGCTTTTCCTTTCCAGGGATTGTTTTTGACTAGAGAGTCATCCCCTCCCTGGGAGAGGCTCATATCTTGTCAACGAGATCTAAATCCTGGCCCCTTGCCTCCATATGGGACAACTCCAAATAGAGCTGTGTGGGTTCCATGACATCATTGCGGCCTTTCATTGGGGCTGCAACTCAGCACAACTTCCACCTCCCAGGTGCCACCTCCCGCACCCCCACCAGGGGTTATCCCAAGTGCTACCCAAAAAGCTCAGACACAAATCTATCTGCAGCTCTGAATGCCAGGAAACCCACCTAAGACAGTCTCCTCTTTCATCTCTACCTGACTTCTTTGTGATGAATAATAAGCCTTCTGACAATAATAGGTGCTAGTAAGTGGGTCAAAGTGAAGTTTTACAGTAAAAGTGTTCTTTAACTTTTAAAGCCTCCAAAAGTCCTGAGAATTTCCCGTGATAATACTCACAAGTCTCTCACTCCTTGTTCATCTTCTCTAATGAGAAGTACCATTGTCAAAGCTGGGTCCTATAAATAAGAAACTATCCACATCAATTTCCCATTAACATTAATGGATTGGCAAACAATCTTTATTTCTAAGCTAGAATATTCCGTTTTTGAACTGCTTTTCCTTGCAAGTGTACATTATTTCATGGAGGTTTGAATTTAAATAGATTTCCAGAGGCTGGCCTTTGGTTCTCTTTTATTATTTTTGAGAGAAAATTTGTTTTCAAGTTCAAAAACCACTGAGTTTGAAATAAACTGTTGGAACCCAACCCCTCTGCAAGTGGGAGCTCACGATCACATCAAATAATTGGCTTTGGAAACAGAGGGAAGCCAGACGCTATTGCAAGGACTTGAAACCAGCCTTCAGGCTCCCCCCAATGATTCAGCTTCCCAGTTGCCTGACTCTGTAATAGGAGAGGTGATCCTGCTGGGCTGTAGCAGCTTAATTCGCCTGCTTGAGATCAGGGTCTGGTCAGACACACAGGGACCATCAGAACAACCACATGCGCAGTTCTTTCCTGCTCATTGGGCATGTGAGGTCATCTGATGAATGCATCCATCCCAAAGCTACATGTATGTTTTTTAAAAAGATGAAATGCTGCCATTTGCAACATGGGTGGATCTTGAGGTGATTCTGCTAAGCAGAATATGTCAGAAAGAGAAAGAAAGACAAGTAGCTAAGAAGAAAAGACAAATACTGTGCGATTTCAGTCAGATGTGAAGTATAGCGAATCAAAGGACAAACAAAAATAAATTCTTAGATTCAGACAGCAAAATGGTGGTTACCAGAGAGGACAGGGATGTGGGTAAAAAGAGTCAATTGGATAATGCTGGATGGTAAACTAAGAATGTGGTGGTGGGCGTGGTGTGGAATGTTCATTTATCCAAGTGTGGAGATGGGCTCCTGAAACTTATATAATATAGTAAACCAGTGACATCTCAGTAAAAAGTAAAAATTAAATCTCACTTTTTTGGTGGTGAAGTAGGACCAAAATTTTTCATTGGATCTTTTAGTGATTTTTTTTTTTTTTTTTAATCAGGAGTACTTTCCAAGGAACTGGAATTCTCAATGCTAAGTTCAGAGCTTCCCACCCATGTGAGAAAAAAGATTCAGAATAGCTGCAGAGAGAGAAAGGGATGAAGTAAAGGTAAATTTCCCATTATTAATTGATAAAGAAACTAGATCACTGGGTTATCAAAGCTACTTTCCTCCCATATTCACAAGACTAACAGTAGAAGGTATTCAGTAAGGTCAGTGAGTAACATGAAGTCCTATCTAGTTGCTAATGAGTCACAGGTGATATTAAAAGTGGAAAGAGAAGGATAAACCAGCCTGGCCCCAGGGAAAGCCTCTGGCAGGAAGAACTCTCTTCACAACTCCTCCTCAGCAAGAGGGAGGTGGGCACCCCACTTGGAACTAAAGCCTGGAGCCCCAGTCCCCTCACCCTGTGTGAAGACAATGAGAAGATTTAGAGTAGTCCCCCTTCCTAGCACAAGGGATAAAATCATATTTCAAACCAAAATATCAAGGGAAAGGTCAGAGTGGCCCCGGTTTAGGGCAGAGGGGTTTTTTAAGTATACATAGAGAGGCAGCAGCCCAACACAGAAGGAAATACGCCATCTTTCCTCTGATACTTACCATTTTCTACAACCAATGCCCTTCCCATAGAACAATGTTTCTCAACCTTTTTTTCCATTAACACTCCCCTAAGGAAAAAAATTAAGCTAAAGGCAAATTCTCTATAATGAGAGAAAAATAAATACTAAAGAATAAGATTGTGTTGAGTAGGATTACATTTTAGAAGGACACAAACCATTTTAACATCTAAGATTCTCCACTACCACCAAGAAGCTTTTTCATCCCTTTGAGGGTGAGCAAGCTCCATTAATAATGCTGGTCCTTGACTGATTGTATCCAAGGATGCGGGCACTAACAGGTGCTAAAATTTGTAATACTTTCAAGTTGACTTTAGTAGAATTAATTGAATTGCTTTATAATACAAGATAAAGCAATTACTGAACATCTCTAGATGTTTCACAAAAAATCATCTGCTCTGTTATTTTCATTCATGTCAGTGGTAAAAGTAAAATTCTTCTATATCATTGTGGAGCATAGATTTCCTACTATTGGTGAATGGCATTTATTGCATATACTGGTGTGTCATTGAGTCATGTTTTCTTATGCATAAAAAGAAATCTGTTGCAGATATTCTCTCTTGAGAGACACCCATGAAATGAAGATTTTGGACAGACAAGCTCAAATGTCCCAGATTAAATAGTTTGTGACTCTGTCTTCTACCACAATCAGATATTGATACAGTGACAAAATTATACAGAAAAGCATGTTGTTATAGAAATTTGATGTAATGTGAAGTAGGGTCACATAACATTTCTTCTTTAACAAAGGAGAGCATTTAAGTTGCAGTTATAAGCCACCTCAGCAAGTTTATTCATTTTTCCCCATGTCTCTCCCATGCATGCATGGGATATACATGTTAATAAATTTCTGCCTCTTTTCTCGTGTTAATCTTACAAGAATTCTCAGCCAAAAACATCAAAGGGTTGAGTACTTTTCCTCTCCTATGCTTATAAGCTCACATTGAGTTCTGTCCCATTTCAGCTGGCATTAAATCATCACTTCCTTCTATCAGGGCAGATAGTCATTTGTTCATTCATTCAAATTTTATTGTTGCAGGATTGCTATGTATTGAATCCTGTTTTAATGCCTGGACACACAGAGATGAGGCAGAAACAGACCTCTCCAGTTCTTTCAGGATGAGGCAGCAGGAACAATTAAAAATAGGAAATGGCCCTTGGACTGAATTTTTTTGTAACAACAATTTTTTTCATTATCTTTGTGTCTGCCATCAACTATTTTTACTTGACATAGAAAAATGAAAGAAAAGTCATATATTTATTAAATGTAAGTTTCACTTAGGCTATACATGCCCATCAACAGATGAATGGATACAGAAGATGTGATATAAATATAGAACGGCATACTACACAATCATCAAAAAGATGAGATCCTACCTTTTCAACAAGGGTAGAACTTGAGGGAATTATACTAAGTGAAATAAGTCAGAAGTAAAAAGATAAATATCAGATGATCTAAATCATATGTGGAATATAAAGAAGCAAAGCAAAGGAAAGGTAAAATAAAATTTGATGCTTGAATGGGGACAACAGAATGAGATCACCTGAGGACAAAGTTAGTGGTGGGAGCAAAGGGTAGTGGGAGTCCAATGGACAGAGGTGAAGGACCTTTAGAAATTTGTTGGCGCATGTGGTGTATTGTATATTTGATGAAGATTGGACGTGCAAATTTAAATTTATATTACTTTGTAAATCAAAAGTCATTTAAATGAAAAAAAGATGCACTTAGGCTAAATGTGAAGTCAACGAAAAATGGTGCAAGAATTGGGAACATTCAACTGTAAGTCCCTGCATGGGCACACCAAGTTCTAAAAGCTGTACCATGGTTATCAGAAACATCTTTATATTGTGAGGAATAATTTACTTTCGACAAAACATCATTTGTCAAGCAAATTAATGTTATTAATTTGAGTTTTATTGGCTTTAGAGTTTTATTCTTAGTTTGTAGATTTGTTTGTCTTGTAATTAGAAAACTACATGCATCAAGAATTCACACTTAGTTTTATGCTAGCGCCTATGTAAATACTATTGTCATTAAATTAATTTAAATTTACAATGACACTGAGAAAAACTGTTCCTTGATTCATATAAAATTCATATAAGCTTTGAGCGGTGATTTATTGCACTAACTGGCTGTTCCTTGCAGTGGAGCCAACATTCCTGTTCCCATTGATAGAGATACCCCCTTTTTTCAATTGTTTAGTGGATCTCAGAGTTTAAAGACACAGTCCCTTTTTGTTATCTAGAGGCTTTAGGGACACTTCTGGCCTCTATGGCGGGACTGCAATTTCCTTTAAATTTTTCCTGAAAGAAAATTGTCAGTTGAGAGTTGGAAAACATCTGAAAACAATAGAGCGGAAAGGAAAACTCAATTCAGTCTACTGCCTTAGGGAAAAGGCTGTGTTTTCTGATAACACAAGGAAATTTGTGAAAGATGCTAAAGGATTATTGTGTCCCAGTAGGGGTAGGGAGGAGTCATCTTTTACATCAGAGATCTAGAAGGTGGTACTGAAATCTATACCTGGCAATCCTCTTTTCATCTCAACAAACACAGGTGAGGAAAGCATTGTTTGCTCCATGTGGGCCCCAAATACAAGTCCTCAGACCTGCAGTGGGCCATGGTCGTTTTCACCAGTCTAACAAAATGACAAAGATAGGGTAGACTAGTACTTACGTAAGGATGTTGATATAAGGTTACCCGCTGTTATTTCCCAGAAAGAACTGTTCTTTGTTCTTAAATGTGACCTGCTTGCTTCTTTGTGGGTAAAATGTCCTGGAATCTATTAGTTAATCACATGCTTATAATATGTTTTCTTTCTAGATAAAAAAAATCATATCATACATATTCATGACTTCTAGCCTTCCAGACACACGAGTTAATATGAAATCATGTGACATGCTATTAAAATAATGTAATAATGTAACTATAATAGAATGATTAAACATCTTTTTCTTTTGTGTTAAGAGTAGTTAATAGTCCTTTTTAATATATTTTATTTTATATCGATTTTATTTGGACATATACAATTGATCAACCTTATTTTAGTCCTAAGGATTATTTGATTTTGCTTTGTGAAATGTTACTGTCTTGAGAAATCTAAAACTTTAAAAACCATTGAGTAGTGACAAGAATTGAGACTTAGAGGTGGGGAAAATGGAATTTGAGCCTCAGCTCCATCACTGACTCCAACTCCTTAGAAAAGTTGCTTACCCTACAAAGTTGTAGGGTTTCACATGCAATACAGAGAGGTAGCACCTTTCTTCATGAGCTGCATATAGAGATGAATGAAAAAAAAAAAAAATCTGAGCGGTTAATAAATAGAAGTTATTATTAGCAACTATCAGCCCTTGGTTTTCACACATTCAATATAAATTCAAAGGTCACAATATTTAATTGGCAAAGACATCCTTTAAATCAGAGACAAAGCTCAAGACCATAATTTCTGTCCTAATAAATTATCTCAATTTTTTTGGACAAGACTAGATTTTAGCTACAAAAATGTAACATAAAATTAAAAGAGAAAGAAATGAAAACACCAGTAGGTTTTCTTTTAGCCTACAAGATAGCAAACCACTAGTTTAGTGATTTTTTTTTTAACTTGATTTGATATCACTTCAAACACTTCTCAACATCCTTGGATGAAAATTTGTCCAAGCAGACATATACGTGTTAACAAAACATACCATGTTTTAAAAAATAAATTTCATTATAAAGAATAAGTTTTGAGAACCAAAGAAAATGGGAACTAGGAGACTTGCCTGGAAAAGAAGTGCTTACTAAAAATAAGATATATTTATGTCATTAAAATTTGATTTATGAAACTCATTGATGTATATGAATTATTTGAAAATCCTATAAAGACATTGTTAATGGGCAGGTAATCTTCATTGACCTTATTTACTTAAGAGCTTTCTTTTATTGATGATCTATAGGTCTAAGCAGAAGCTAACTTCTTAAGAAAATATAGATGTTAATAGACTTACATTGAGGAGCCTATATGCTCTTCCTTGTTTGAATAATGTTCAGCGACTGGTTTTCAGCCACCGGGGAAATGACTCAATTTTATTCTAAACATACTTCAACTGAGAAAATAACACAAGACTCTCGTTTGTTTACCTGGGGATTTGAGAACTCTGGAGGTTCATGAAGGTTTCATGAGTGAAAGAATCAACACTCTTCTTTCCATACACATGTCAAATTAGCTGCACCCGAAATCAAAACATGATGTAGTACAAATCGGGGTCTAGAAGTGCCCCATTTCTGACATGTTCTTCATGAATATGCTTTTAATTCAGCAAGTAATTCATCCAGGCTTAACAAATAAGCCTTTTACGGGTTCTCTAACTCTGCTGAGCTGAGTGTTTCTTTCTCCTTGCAAATTTAGCAACTGATAAATGGTCCTTTGGTAGAATACCGCCTGACTGTTAAATACTGTCATGAATGTATGTGCACAAAGCAAGCTCTTACTTGTCAAGCTAGGCTGTAAAAACCAAAGCCCTCACTATCTGAATGTAAACAACTGAACATATGTGACAGTTAAGAAAACCAACCCATATCTGAAATAAACAAGTCTGCAGACAATGTTATCAGAACCAACACTGGGGGCCAATCCAAATTCTTGGGAGCTCCACCCAATTGGCAAGTACTGATTAAAGAAGAGAGCCACAAAAACAGCCTCAAACCAATACAATTTGTCATTGGACTGCATCTCACACATAGAGATCTGCTTCCTGTAGCCATGGTCCCTCAGCAAGGACATCAAAGAAGAGTCTTTGCATATAATCTGAGTCTTGGCAGGGCACTTGCCATAGACAACAGGTTTTGCTCAGATCTCTGGAGAATCTCCACCAGGACCCCTGAGGACTGTTGTTCCTGCCTGTAGGCAGGAAGGAGCCAAGAGACCACTACATTCTCTGTCAGACCTATCAAGCTGCATAAGAACTCTGCTCTGGAGCTGCTCACATCAACATTGGACCATGGACCAGGAGGCAAAGTCCATGTGTGGGAACATTTTTGGGCTTACTAAGCTTAGTGAAGTTCAGAGACCCCTCTACCTCACTGTCTGCCCTATTTGAATGTATACTCCATCAAGCCTGTCTAATTCACATTAACAGGCAACCTGTGTCTTACCCTCAATTGTGACTGAATTGAAAAAAGTGAATTGGAACACAGACTGACTCCTAGTCATCTGTGTATCCACATATCCAACCAAGGGGACTCCAACTCTGGTTTTTGACACTACGGTAGTGTATTAAATGAAAGCCGTGAACTCTGCACAGGGAAGTCCAGAGCAGTCACAAAAGCTGAAGATAACTTCAGATTTCAAATCAGGGCCATTAGAGAGTAGAACTACTATTCTCCACCACATAACCCATTCAAGTTCTGCTTACCCCTGACCTGAACCTAGAGCCACTCAGTATCATGCCCCAACTCAGTTCCAAGAAACTGTTTTGATCTTCAAATATTCCCTGTATACATATCCTGCAAACATATACTTATCTAGAAAAGCAGATCCTTGTCTTAAGCCTCTCCATGTTTTACTTTGAATATAGTGAACTCATTCAGATATAATTCCTAAATTGAAAAGCTGAGATGGTAGTACCTTTTTTTCTTTTCCAACGAGTTGGAAAACTCTAGTGACCCGATTTTGAAAATCTGGCAGAGACATTACTTCCTCAATCCTCTCTATTTGCAGAGGCAGGATTTCCTCCTGTGCCTATTCCCAGCCCTATAAGCACAGATACTCACTTGTCCTTGACACCCTGAGGAATGAGTGCTATACGTATTCAGAGAATTCCATTTTCAGAATTAAATCTTTTCTCACAGTCCTAATGGACTTAAAAATTGAACTTTTCAAAAGTAAGTTTGAAGAGGTAGAATAATCTCATCAAAACCCAAAGCAATTCCTTTCTTCATTCTCTTGAGAGAGGATGAAAGTAATATATTTTTATCTTGTAAAAATCTATGGATCCTTTATATGCAAAGGGTAATAATTCAAAGTTATTTCAAGCATTCATGTATTAAATTGCCTTCATTTTATTCATTTTACTTCTTAATTTGACAAAATTACCAATTAAAATACTGCCTACTTGACTGAGAAATCTATAGACTTTTAAGTGATTTCCATTTTGGAACAAAAGTCAATACGTTACAGAAGCAGAGCTCATTAGTGGCAAACAAGTAAAAGTAGATTCTATTGACATTATCCAAATTCTATCCTCCCCCAAGAATGAATTAATATATAAACAAATAATTTGTATTTTTATCATATCTTGTGTTTTACATGCTATAGTCTTTTAGGATATTTCTCACCTCAATCCAATCTGTATGCCTTTCACACCATACCTACCTCAGAGTTCTATTACCCTTTTCCACCAAGAATAAATTTAAATTCTGACTTCTTTATGAAAATTTCTCCTGACTTCCTAATCTGAAAATATTTTTCAAGCTTCTAAACTTCCAAGCAACTCAATATTTGTAATTAGTCACAGTCTAAGAGCATGTTTATACTGCTGTCTTGAGTTATTTTTGAGCGTTGTTACTTCTAATGTATGTTTACTTTGTCCCTTCACTTCTTTTATAAATAAACTATTTTCTGGGAATGTGGATCAGAATTTTTTTATATCTCCTTTTGGTATAATCCTTTCATTGAAAAAAAAAGCTGCATTATTACATGCTAGTCAATATGCTAATAAAAATAGGCACAAATACATTTAAAATCCAACATTTGATATCATGTTTATCTTTTGATAGATGAATAAAAACATCAATACAAAAATAATGAATGCCTGAGGTATCACACTACCTGATTTTAGACTATACTACAAAGCAACAGTAATCAAATCGATGTGATATTGAAATAAAAACAGATGCACATGGATTGATGAAACAGAATTGAGAGTGCAGAAATAAGCCCACACATATGGACATCTGATTTACAGCAAAGGAACCACATACATACAATGGAACATGGGTTTTCAATATATGGTTTTGGGAAAACTGGACAGCCACGTACAATAGAATGAAACTTAACCGCTATCTAACACCATACACAAAAACTTATTCAAAATGGATTAAAGACATGAATAATACCTGAAACTGTAAAACGCAAAGAATCATAGGTGATATACTCTTTGACACTGACCTATGAGATTGTTTGCGAACTCTACTCCAATGCCAAGGGAAACGAAAGACACAATAAACAAATGGGATTACAACAAACTAAAAAGTGTCTGCAGTATAATAAAAAAAAAAAGACTATCATCAGAATGAAAGGACATGTCATAAACTGGACAAGAGGTTAACATCCAAAATATCTAAAGATTATAAAACTCAACAGCAGAGAACAACTCAGTTTTTTTAGAAAAAAATGGACTTTGTACTAATCCATTGTGTATATACCACAACTACTTTATCCATTCCTCTGACAATTGATACTTAGACAATTTCGAATTCTATTGTAAGCAATGTTGAAATGAACATGCAGGTGCATATAACTCTTGGTGAATTAGTGGTTTTGCGATTTATGGGGCAGTAAATACCCAGAAGTGGGATGATGGGATAGCATGGAATTTCTATTCTCATTTTTGGGGGAATCTCCATACTGCTTTCCATATAAGTAGCACCAATTTACTTTCCCACCACGGTGTATAAGGGTTTCCTTTTTCTCTGCATCGTCATCAACATTTGTTGTTTCCCATCTTTTGGATGATAGTTATTCTCATAGGTAAGAGGTTACATTAATCGTTGTTTTGATTTGCATTTCCCTAGTAACAAGTGAGGAAAACATCTGCATGTCTTCTTTAGAGAAATGCTTATCCAGTTCTTCTGCCCATTTTTTGAATGAGTTGTTGGTTTTTCTGTTGCTTTTTGTGAGTTCTTTGATGTGTGAATATCTTCTCCCAGCTAATAGGGTGTCTTTCTATTTTAGTGATAGTTTCCTTTACCATGGAGAAGCTTTTGAGTTTGATGTAGTCCTATTTGTTTATTTCTTGTTTTGCTTCCCTTTCTGCTGTAGTTGAATATCCAAAGACCTCTCTAAGACTGATGTCAGGAGCAACATGCCTATGTCATCTTCTAAGTTGTTTATAATTTCCGATCTTACATCTAAGTCTCTAATACATTTTTAATTCATTTTTGTGTAGGGTGTTAGAGAGTGGTCTAGATTCATTCTTTTGCATGTGGCTGTCCAGCTTTTCCCAGCACCATTTATTGAAGAGACTTTCTCCATCGTATGTGTATACACACACACACACACACACACACACACACAGATATATATATATATATATATCTTCACTTAAATTATTGCTTTGATGCAAGTCGCAAGTTTTCTTTTTTCTAAAGTGTTACATACTATGACCATCATCAGTTAACTATATCTTCTTTTGGTCAATATGCTGTATTGAATCCAAAAGAATTCGATCCAGGGGAATTTTGTGGTTGGAAGAAAAAAAGGGAAAGAAACAAAATGAATTATTTGGATAATCCACTGATGATGCTGTTTATTTTCTTTCTAGGTTATACTTGCTGATGAGAGAATAATGCACTTTCTTTGGACTATTGGCCTTAAGACTGCATTCTGTTTTGAGATTTAAAAAAAAAAAAAAGCTCAGGTTTTTCTATAGGAAAGGAGGAATATACTTTTGCTCTTTTTTTTTTATCTCTTTTGTTTCAGTCTCAGAAGCTTGCTCAGTCCTGAGAAAGACCTCATTATTTACAGGGGATGAGGCCAGAGTTGAAGGGGCAAACCTGGTAGGGTTTAGACACGAGGGAATTGTTGGCAGGGACCTGGCTGGAAGTCAGACTCAGGGAGGCCTGTTAGCAGTTTGGGCCAGTTGGTTCCTATAGTTCAGGAGCTGAAAGCAACAATTAGAATCAGACAAAACAAGACCACAGCTTATCAGGCAAGGATTTAAGCACACCAGCCAAGGTTTCAGAATTGGGTCATAGGCTGAGGACAGAAGAGAATAACAAGGGAGATGTATTACTAAACCTCAGGTTGTAGGATAATGTTCTGTAAATCCTGCACTGATGTTCTACTGAAACACTCTGATTAATAAATTGAAATAAAATCACCCTGGTTTGTAATTAGATACTTGTTACAGCCCCCTTCCCCTCACCCAACCAACTATAAACATCTAGACCCCTTCCTCATGGATTCCCATCCAATAGTCAACCAGTTCCCTCTACAGCGCTCTATTCACTTGGAGCCCTGCAGTAACACTGGCCTACCAGTGGGCAAATCTTGGACACCTATCATGTTCTCCCTCCTCAAAATTGTGGCTGGAGTTATCCCTGTATAACCATGTGTTGGAAAAATAGCTTCCATTACAGGCTACCATCATCACTAGTGGTTAAGTATATTTAATTTTGCCCTACTTAAATCTCTTCTATTTAGACCAAGATTGTTTCCAGTCACACACACATACCAGGCTAAACCTACAGTTAAAACAATGGACCAAAGGAGGGCAGTTTTATCAGTTTGGGGAACAGGAGAAATGAAATCGTTGAGATCCATGGAGAATGCTGACATTAACCTAGTTCTAAAGTAATATCAATCCTGCATAGATTTCTTGAGATCTGTTACCATTGATTCCTCCTTCACCTGATTTTTTATTGAAAGATACAGCTGCCAAGAGTTGAAAGGAAACAAAGAAGGACAAGGATAAAAATAACTACAAAGACAAAAATTGAAAAAGAAGACAAATGAATGGATACTGTATTGAGAAAAGTATAAAACGATCTGTCTACTAGGTCACTCTAATTACTGTCTTTAAATTACTTTGTTCAAAGGAAAGGTATGGGCAGGAATGAAGGGTTTTGCATTCGGAAAGACAGAGGAGGAAGGGGCACTTTATTTCTTTTAATTTCTTTTAACTTAATTTAATTTAGTACATAGTGGTTGTCTCTCCAACCCTGAGTCTTAAACCAAGGACTTCGGGATGTGAGGACTGCACCTGGTTTAACCCACTAGGCCACCACGGTGTCCCAAAAGTCTATTTTTTTTTAAGGAAAAGTGGAGGCAGGAATGAAAGCAAGCTGGCAGGTAGGAAGAAAGAAGAGGAAGAAGCACTTCATTTTATTTAACTGTTCATCTTCGTTGTTTCCCCTGGTCCTGGGTCTTGAACTTGGGACTTTAACATGCATGTGGACGGTGCCACAGTGGACTAACCCATTAGGCCACCAGTGCACACCTTTAAATTACTTTTAATACTAAACAACATTGTATGTTTGGGTTGGTTTGTTTTTATAAAACTAAGAAAGGATGAATTATTATCTTCAAAATGTACTTTCCTTGAGTCCATACGGCTATTTATTATTCAAGATAACATCATACAGAACAAATAAAAAAGAACTTATTTTGAAAAATTATCTATGAGAATCCTACCAGGAAGAAAAGTCAATGTGAAAAAAAATTGGGAAGGGTTTAGAGTTCATGAAGAATGAGCTAAAATGATATTCAGTGCAAAATTTATCATGAGGGAATAAAAGTTTATAACCATGTGTGATACTCAAAAATAAACGGGATAAAAAATTCGACATATTTATGCTGCTTTAAGGGAGTCTGTGTTTTGTTCTCATCATTTCCAACACTTCCAGCATGGACCATGACCTGTGATTTCGCGACGATCTTCTCCCTTTCTCCATTCTCTTTCTAGTCCTGTTTGTCTACACATGCTGCTGTCTGAATCTCTCCTCAAGTCAAGCATGGCCTGGTGAGGTGGCCAGGAAAAACGGTAAGATTCCACAGTATTGAAACAGATACTGGGGGAGCAAATGCATCCAGCAAAGAAAATCAACATTCAAGTTCAGAGGGCTTACAGGGCTTACGAGCCACAAGTTTGTGGTCAGGCTCCTGTCTGTGGTGACAACAGGATAGTTGGGAATAAAAGGAAGCACCTGCAAGAGCAGCTTTAAGGTGGAGAGGTGATGGCTGCTTCCTGAACAGGCTGAAGGAAGGATGGAACATCTACCAACTCAATGTTCCTAAATCGAAGCACTGACATGTCAGTTTCCTGATGGAAAACCTTCATTTGCTCATTTCTCATCTCATAATGACCCTTCATGTTCAGATACCAACTTTCCTTTCCAGGCTGATCTCTTACTATTCATGGGACAAAATGTACTAAATTCCTACTATATGTCAGATTCACTGATGTACTGGAATCAGAGACACTAAGAAGCTCTGACTGTTTCCATCTACCTAAAATTCACAACTATCGGGACACACTTGGATGTCTAAAGTCATTTCAGAATTGTGTGTTCAAAGTTGATTGGTTCTTCCCTCTGAAACCTATTCTTCCCACAGCTTTCTTCACTTCAGAAATGGAAAAGGTCTTTCTTCTATTTCTTCAAAAGCCTTGGAGCCATCCTTGACTTCTCTCTTTTCTCTCCAAGTCCATATCAAGTCCATCTGGCTCCATCTTCAGAATACTTGCAGAACTTCCAGAATCCAATCACTTCTCATCAACACCATTGTCTCCACCATGACCCAAGCTACTGTCTTCTCATGCCTGGATTATTGCTCTAGCCTCCAAATTATTGCCCTGCTTCCGTCCTCTTGCCCTCTTCCATAAATTCTCAATACAGTAGGCAAAAATAGCAATAGTAGAAATAGTAGAATAGTGGAAACTTTAATAAAAGTCAGGTGATATTTGTAACTTATTTGCTCAAATCTCCCATTGGCTGCCCCTCTCACTCAAAATAAAAGTCAAGTTATTAGAATGACTGCTAGGACTATGCACCCACTAGCCTCTACTGCTTCTCCCACTGCATCTTCTACCATTCTCCCTGTTGCTCACTCAGCTTTCACAACTGTGTTTCCCAAACACAGCATCACCTCAGGACTTTTTCACTGACTTTTCTCTGCCTAGAAAATTCCTTGAGATAGTCTCATGATTCACTCTCTCACCTCTGAGATTTCTGCTCAAATACCACCTTCTCCAGTCACCTCATATCAAGTAACCCATCCTCTGAAGCACTCCCTAACTTTATCATTTACCTCTGCTTCATATTTCCATATTTTACTTATTGTTATATGAAACATACTAATTTGTTTATTTATCTAATTTGTCTTATCTGTTTCTCCCACTTGAATATAAGTTCTAGGAGTTCAGGGGCTTTGTCTATTTTCTTCATTGCTGTATCTCCTATACTAGGACAGTATCTTGTTTGCTCCATAAATAGTTTTGACTTAATTCTTTATTATGTGTATATAAAATTATATTAGTTTTAGTGTACAACATAATATGTTTGTATATTTTATAAAATTATCACCACAATAAGACTAGTTGACATTCATCTCCACAAACATTTAACAATTTTTTCCCTTTGATAAGAATTCTTAAGATCTACTCTCTTAGCAACTTTCAAATATATAAGACAGTATTTACCACATCACCATGCTGTATATTACATACCCATGTTTTATTGATTTCATAACTGGAAATTTGTACCTTCGACCCTCTTCAGCCATGTCACCCACCTTACCTACCCCATGCCTACCCACTCCCTGCCTCAGGCTACCAGTCTGTTTTCTATATATATGAGGGGTTTTTTTAGTTTGTTTCTTTTTTGCTTTTAGTTTCCAAGTATATGTGAGATTATAGTATTTGTCTTTTTCTCCATGTTGTCACAAAGTGAAATATTGCCTTTTCTAAATGGGTGAGTAATATTCCAATGCAATATATATACCATATTTTCTTTATCTATATGTGGACACTGAGATTGCTTCTATGCCTTGGCTAGTGTAAATAATGCTGCAATGAAAATGAGGATGAATATCTTTTTCAATTATGTTTTTATTTCCTTTAGATAAATACCTGGAAGTAGAAATATGGCTCATATGGTGCTTCTACTTTTAATATTTTGAGGACCATCCATACTTTCCATGCTTTCCACAGTGGCTGTACCAATTTAAAATCCCCCCTACAGTGCATAAGCTTTCTCTTTTTTTCCACATTCTCACTAACACTTGCAATTCCTTGTCTTTTTAATAGTAGTCATTCTAACAAATGTGAGGTAATATCCATTGTGGTTTTGATTTGCTAACTATTTTCGGTGAATAACTGCTTTCTACCTTCCTCTCCTTCCAACCCCTGAAACTGATAATACCCTACTGACCTTTTTAGTATCAGCTTAGATGTCATTTCTACAAAAAGTTTCAACTGACCCGCCTCTCAGAACCAGGTTCCTGTGGCCTATGGCCACTGTACTTGTCTTGCTGAATAAATAAATGAATGAAAGTGAGTGGAATCATTGTATTCCAATAGGCCTCTGTCTACCACTGTTCCATATTTGCATATTTGTTAATAATCATGGTTCTTCTGGCAGTCAATGACCAAGTCAAGTCACACAGCCAATTGGCTTTCAGAACATGAAGTTTCACTCCAGTTGTCAGCTACTGTTCAACCTTACTCTTACTCCTTACTCTTACAACCTGATTCCACCCAGCCTGCAATATCCTGCATTCCTCTCAGTCCTTTATTCTTTTCCTTCCCAGTCCCACAATTCCTCCCTCTACCTTCCATTCTCTTTTCCTGGGAATATCTTAAATAAAGTATAGTCATTGTTCATTGTGCTAACTTTTTAATATGTATTTTAGAAAACTTCACATTGTACTTGTTATAATGCACAGTCACTGAAAGATGCATAAATATGGCATTTTTGGTCTTCCTGTAAAATATTGGACATTAAAGCACACCCTGGTGACCTAGAAGTTTAGTCCACTGGGCGTAGTCTACATCATCCCAAGATCCCCAGTTCAAGACTCAGGGCCCAGGGAAACAACCAAGATGAACAACTAAATGAAATGCTTCTTCCTCCTCCTCCTCCAGCCCTGCCTGCTTACTCACCTTCGTTCCTGCCTGTACTTTGGACACTAAGCTTTTGATGCCCCTTGTTAGACTTAGCATTATTTTTGGAGTTGAAAACAGGACCAACTGGAATGCCAACTGGAGTGCAGTGCCAGGTTTCCTCATTTCCACTGAGGAAATCTGCACCAGTGCTGGGCAATTTGGAGCTAGTTTGTTGGGCATGTGTTTGCCCCCAGACCCTGTTGAGGCCCTCTCACCCACGAGATAGCAAAACCTTGGTGCTTCCCCTGCATCTCACACAAGGTCTGAAATACCATAGTGTAAGGTATTTGGACAGAGTGAAACTACTCTTCCCACCATCTAGGGAACATGGGAGAGATTTTATTGTAAATTTATTACCATACTTCTATGTTTTCATCTATATGGATGCTATGCTTGGCAAGTGCTGAAGTGATACATGTGGGCTGGCAAAACGTAAGATTTGTCTTTACCATTAGTAGCTTAGAAGGAACTTTAATACGAGTTAAGAGGCAGAAAGAGAGACAGAACAGAAACAGAAGATAAAGCAACCATACTTTACCTACCAGTACAAAAATGTAAAGTCTTATCAAGTAGAACAACAACGGCTACAAACAAATTAAACTAAACACGTTTTTATCGGCAGGTAGTATCTTATTAAATTACTGGTTCTTTCATAGTTTTCATTTAAAACTACTTTTCTGAGAAATTCTTTGTACTTTTTCATTTTGTCAGAAAACTCTGAGCAGCTTCATGGAAATTTTATTTTAGTCATCAAAAAACTCCTGACTCTGTCTTCTAATATATTCCCCTTCTCTTCTGATCAAACATTATTTATTATAGAAAATACTCATTCAACTGGTAAAGAAGTACCGGAAGACAAAGAGTGCATTTTACTACAGCATTAATATTTTTCACTATTAAGTGTCTTTCTTTGCAACGAACAAAAGAGTCTTGCCACTTTTCTTCATATTTAAAGCTTTGTGTTGCCCAAATTTCTACCTTAAAAGCCCAAAAGCTCTTTGCAATAACAACCTCATAAAATAATTAATCGATATTTATTACTTGTTTGCCAATCTTATAGTTGATCATAACTGTGGACCGCTCAACACTGCGCCAGGATACATCTCCAGAATTTGCCGCACACAGTCTTCTACTTGTCCAGAACTTTCTTTCTAGAGGCCCAGGTACGAAAGACCTCTTACATAAAAACTTTTAAATGATTCCTTCAGGTTTTCAGTGTTTTCATCATCTTCTTCAGTAACATCTTTGCTCTTTGAGGTACAAATTCACACTTTCTTCATTGTTAATACTTGTAATCAGGGTTTGCATTTTTAGTTCAATATCTGCTAATATCTGGCATTGCCCTTCTCCATAACCAAAACCACTTCGTTGAAAAGGCTAAGTTGTCCATGTACAAGCCATAAATATATGTCATCACAATCATGGCTAAATAATTTGCTTTATCAATATTAGGCAGTGTTCTTCAGAACAAAAGTATGATTTAAAGCCATCAAAACTGTATAAAGTTCCTTCAATGACTGGTATTACCATGACAAAAATTGGTATTACTGTGTTGTAATAGTTTTCTGTATTCCACTCCAGCAAAGTCTCAAAATGCCTTTAGCTGTGTTACACACACTGTGCACGCGTACAGATGTTTGACAATTTTCACAATAAGGGCTTCAGTATCATGAGTAATGCATCAACAGCTGTTTGGAGACACATGTTCACCAAAGCCAATGCATGAAATCTCTTCCCAGTTTGGTTTTTAATCAACTGAACATGTTCTTGCCTTTTTCTTTGACACTGTCAAAATGTGCATTATAGTTAGTTCCCCAAATCCAACCATCCTTGCCTTCAACTAGTGTTGGTCAATAAATGAGACTAAGGCATCAGTCACCGTCTCAGCTGTCTCACCAGGAACTGGGGGCCTATCGAAAAACATTCTTGTACCCCCTGACCAGGAATACATTGTCAAATCACGAAAGGTATCACTTTAACATCTTTTCTGTTAGGCGCGTCCATGGAAATTGTCACAAAATTTGCCACCCTTAGGTCTTCAGCAACTTCAGATTTGGCCATTGGTGTAATTTCATCAAACTTCATCAAACTTCAAACATCAAACTTTGCTCATAACAGACAACATTTGGCTTGAAGAATTTTTAGACTAGCTTTGACAAAAAGTCAGATGTCTTGAAACTCAAGTTACCATGAGAAATTGTGTGGAAAGCAAGGATGGTTTGTTTAGTGGGATGAGACTCTCCAGTTCGGCTGCTGTTGACTGTTCTGAAAAGTATGTCATAGTGACAAGCAGCGACCGAGGCAACACTCGTCTTGTGTCTTTGAGACAAATGGTTTTTAACACCCACCTAGCTCCACATGCCAGAGAGAACTCCACAAGACAACAATCACATTTCACCCTGTCCACGTGCGCGTGCGCACGCGCACGCACACACACACACACACACACACAATTTTAAAGGGTAATCCTATTTGAGTTCTTTGGTAAATATGCATCCTCTTGGCAGATGTACTCAAGTACATTAGAATTTTTAAAATACATCTATCCAAGTCTTTGCCAAACTTCAGAAACATGCAAAAGCCGACAGTACCATGCACACAAGTTATGACCACTGACCTGTAGAAACAGAGTGAATATTACTGTTGGTTGACAGAGAAGCCTGAAGGTAGATGCCTTTACTGCTGTGTTGGTACAAACACAATTGCATGTGACATCTGATGTGTACAAGAAAATCTTACATTTTACACAGGACAAATTGACTTTTATCTAACTGTGGTTGAAGTTGGGACAGACTTTCAAACTAGGCAGGATGCCAGGACAACTTGACTAAACTGAGACAATCCTGGTCAAACTGGGATAGATGGTAAAATGACCTTACACGATCCATTATAAAATCAAATGTGATTGAGCACTTTGATCTCCCAGAAACATCACATCACACTTCAAGAACAGTCATTTACTCTCAAAACTCCTATCCCTTAAAGAATAATTCATCAATCAGTCAACCAACATCAGAAATGTGCCAATATACACTATTATGGAATAAGAGACAAAAATAAACCATGTGAAGCAATCAACAGTGTAGAGAAAATCCACCGTTTTGTTCTACCCAGGATCCATCTTCCATTCTGATTCTCCTTTGGGAAGACATACATTTCTTCCATTTTCCATCCATTTGCCTGGGGCAGCATCAAACCTGCCTCAGTCCAGGAGTAGACAGTGATCCAAGTCTGGCCCATCAGAGTGTTCCAGCCATGACCATAACAATTTGTTCAAGAATGGGCACATGATCTAAGTAAAGGTATTGAAAAAATCAATTCCAATATAGTGTGCTGGTCAAACTCATAAATTATGGAGAAGACTGTCTGGGATCAAGTCCCAGCTATACCAATTACTGTCTGTGGTTATAAGAACTTTATCTCTTTTCTGATAACTCTGATTCATTGTGCAGAAAATGGGGAAAATCATTTCCAGCCTCGGATTGTGAGGAGTTTAAGTAAAAAAGTATAAAGTGCCCAAAATCATGCCTGGTAGGTATTAAAAATTCAAAACGTGGATCAATTCTATTTTGGGAACACTTTGGAAAGAGATCTCTCTGCTAGGACCATCTTGCTAACACATGGTAAGAGGAGGCTTGAATTAAATAAAACCAGAGGAGAGCAGAGCTGAGAGATTAGGAAAGAAGTAGCCTGAACATCTAGATGTGCCCATGACAGCTGACGCCCAGACTTTTCTGTTCTGTGAGTCAATAAACTCTTTGTCAGGGTAGACTGAGGTGGGTTTCTATGTGTTTTTGAAGGAGTTCTGCAATTCTAGGAGTGGTATAACCAAGTGCTAATTATGGCTGTCACAGACCAGGACAGCCCTGTGCAGAGGAATTGAATATAGGCATAAGGAGAGAAAGATCACCTGCCGCAAATTCTAGCAGTTACAGCAGTTGTGTCAGAAAATGCTTGGGGAGTCATTTGAGATACCATTGCTCTAGAAGCATCCTCTTGTTAATCAGAGAAAAATAACTTAGAAGAACAATGTTGTTTTCTAGCTTTTCCCCCCCCCAAAATCACTCTCCTTCCAAAACCTGTGTGGAAATGATAGCTTCTAACACAGCAAAAATGTTATCTTCAGAAAGAGGGAAGAAAGGTCTTTGGTTTTCTCTCTGGTATCGGGTTAGTTTGCCTCTAACTGGTATTTTCACAAGGGACAATTTCTAATCTTTTGAGGAAATTAGAAGACAAAGAATTCTTTGCCTTATCCTGACATTTCCATCTGGGGCTCTGTGAACCTTTCTCTCTGAGATCAGGGACCCACCCCTCATCTGGTGTTTCCTGGGAGGAAATTTGACACCTCTCCCTTGACCATTTATTTAGCTATTTGGTTTCTCCACTTCTCACCATTTCCTTTAACAAATTTGGCTATCTTTCATTTTTTTCTAATGTGAAGATAAAAGAGCATATGTCTTTTCACCGAGCTGGGAGCAGTGTGACAAAAGCATCATTTAATGGACCTAGGTTTTGAAGCTGATAAGAGGCTTTCAGGCACAAAGGCATATTGACAGCCAGCTATGAGAGTAAGATGTGGGCAGGGGGAGAGAGAGAGAGCAGTAACCAGTCTCGATTCTCCCAAATTACTTCCATTTTTTCTCATGGAGCAGTCAGCAAAGGCATCTTCATTTAGAAAGTTCATTACAATTTTATTACCTTAAAATTGCTCAACACATACCAAGAATCATAAAGGAAATATTGGAAATGGAAATGTCCACTGTGCTACTCTTAAAGTTAGTATCTGCTGCCAAATTCACCCTTGCTTCTTTAACATTATAATGTTTTGGTTTTGGCTTTGCTAAACAAAAGAGAGGAAGGAAAATGAATACCAAGAACTCTAAAAATATTTTAGAACATGCTTCCTAAAAAGAGGCTGTAAAAATGCTTTCTGAAAAATAGATGCTATATTAGCTGTCACTGATATTTCACTGTTTCTTCCTCTTAACCATGTGTCGAAAAACAAATTCACATAGCAATTCTCTACCACTGTCAGAACCTACCCTCAAGGAAGGCTTCAAAGATTATTCATTCATAAACGTCATTGAATGATCAACCACTCATTTCTAACATTAGTGCGAAGAACAAGGTCTCTCATCTTCTCTTTAGCGTTCCATTAACATTTGCTCCTTTCTTCTCCTGATGATTATTGTAATGGCTGCAGCTTGGAACACAGACTAAATGATTTCTTAGCATCTTTCTGGGTAGGGGTAAACTAGAAGGAAGAAGGATTGAAGGGGAGTCTTGTAAAAGGACTTGTGTCCTACACCACCCAACAGGAAGTGCTTCTTGCCTGGCAAATGTGATGCTTTGGGCAAAGACCACAGAAGGCTAGTTGTCTGACTAGACCTGGAATGAGAATACTTATAGTTTCAAATAAATCCATCTGACACTATAAAACTAGGAATGCTATGAATATAGAGGTATGATTAGGGAAGATTTAAAGGAAAAGAAATGGGCCATTTTTCACCAGATGAAACTAGTTCATTATTGCTCAATTAAGTCAAAAATAAACCCCCATGCTTCCTTTCCAGAACCTGAACAGATGCTTTCAACATCTTCCTCTTTGCAATTGTAAGGCCATTGGAGATTGTCAGCTCCCTTGGATTGATGCTGACCCAGTAAATCTCAGCCCCATCAAATCTAATGCCCCTCTTTTAACAAACATGTCCCTTTTATTGCCCTGATGTAAAATGTGTAGATAGTGTACCTTACCTACCAGCCAATATCAGCAAAAAATATTAGATAAAATTATAATCAATAAATGCGATGACAAAACTGAAATGTCAAGGAGAAATTGAGGGCACAGCACTTGAATGTCTGAGCTCAGCCACACTGGGAGACACCTGCAGTTGTCAGACATTGCCTCTGTCCACAGAATCACTGTGAGGGCTACTCATGCCATAGATTCCATCACCATTTGGAAAATCTCCGAAATGTCATCTTCTCTTCCTCAACACCTAAATAGAAAAAAGTGCAATGCTCATTGCTGACATGGCAATTGTGTTCATGGACAATTCAGTGTCTATTAAAACTCTACAGAAAAAAATCCTTGCCTTTAGATGTAACATCATTGGAGATTTTAGACAGAGATCATTACAAACAAGTTTTTCAACCAACACAAATGTTAGGAAGATGAACGTAGTGTAGGCAAGAGGACAGTGCTTTGTTTCACAGGATGGAATAGGTCATGTTATGTCATTGTTCTTTGCCAAATACTGAAACCCCCTTGACAGAAACAAAGTTCCAAAATGTCATCCGGGCCCAGGCTTTCCGCCCTTTGAGGATCTGCTGGTCTCTGTTTCGTTCTCTAATGAACTCATCTCTGTTTTAAATAATGAAACGCTTTATTTCTATAGTAGACACAAGCCTAAAACATCTAATCTAGCTCTTTCATTTAAAAGTAATGAAACAGACTCTTGGAATTGTTAAGTGATGTCATGTAGCTACATAATGGCATCTCTGTAACTAAAACATGGGTCTGCTATACCTTTTATAAGGCCTGTGATCATTCAATATTAATCTGAAAACCATTATTCCTTCAAAGAATCACTGTAACCAATTGCATCTTACTTGACTAAGTTTCCAGAATGCACAGCAGTATCACCTACTATTGCTCTTTCCTTAAACTCTTCCTCTCTCAGAAGAACTGATGTCCCAGTGACCAAAAGCTGGCACAGAGGCACTCAATTTCCTTTCAGCTCCTTTCAGAGCCCTCAACTAGGGACACAGGCTGATGTTGAAACTATAAAGTCCTTTGGAAGTCATTTTAGATCTTTCTAAGACCTTCCCAATGTGTGACTGTTGACAATGTTCAGAATTGTGAGGTTGATATGATGACCCTCTTCACAAATTGGCATTGAGAGGTGACAGAGTTTCCCCAAAGTCCCATCATAAGTTCAGAATTTTAGCCCAAGACCCCTTGCCTCCAAGTTCATATACATGTATACTTTCCACTATTCTATGCATCCTATTCTCAAGAAACATTAGATCTTTTTCCTGAATTAGTCCCTTCCCCTTCATCTTGAGTGTGTGTTCTATCTTTTTTCATTTTCAGTCAAAAAGAAAAAAAAAAAGGAGAATATGAACACTTCTGCAAGTCTACAAGTAAATGTATTTTTAATCAGTAAGTGTTCTTGTTCAGTGTTCATTGTGCTATTGGATAATGTGAGCATTGCATTGTGAGAAACCAGTTCTAAATAATTTAGACAAGCAAAAGGAAGTCATGTCAAACATATTGGGGTGTCTTATGGAATTTAAAGAAGAGTAGACACAGGCTCGGTGCAATTGTGGTTAGGTCTGCCACCTCTTTCTTGCCTAGCATCATCCCTGTGCTAGTCAAGAACCCTGGTTTGTGTCCTGGGGCCAGGGGTAACAACCAAAATGAACAACTAAATAAAATAAAAATTCTTCTTCCTCCTCTGTCTTCCTGCTGCCTACTAGCTCACCTTCATTCCTTCCTGCACCTTTCCTTTAAAAAAAAAAAAAAAAAAAAAAAAAAGAAGGTAGGCAAACCAACCCTCAGGTGGTATGCAGCTAGGAGAACCAGGGACCTCACCAGCAGTACTTCTAGGGCTTCTCTGCAGATTTGGGGTCACTGCTGGTGTCATCCCACTATCAACCAAGCCTTCTTTCTACATCTCTCAGTTCAAATATACATCCTGACAAGTATCCATCTAAATTATCCAGCAAGAGAGCACTCATTTCGGGCCAGTGGGTTAGGGCATGTGAAACAGGAGTCTAGGCAACTAGAAGTCACTTCTATGAGAAAACTGGACATTTTGCAGAGGAAAGGGACACATCAGCCCAACGAATGAGTCCATGACAGCAAAAAAGGGCAAAGGGGAAAACATTTTAACAAGGGAAAATCAGCAAGATGTGATGAAAGAACAGATATGAGGATCAATGAAGGAAAGTGTAAAGATCTAGATATAAATAAATGAGAGCCAATTAGATATTAAAAGATAGAAGCTCCTACTTTCTTTATATTTTCCTCCACTTAGGAGACCTTGGGATTAAAAAATCAGAGCTGAGGGCCCAAATGACTCTGAACCTTCTTTCAATCACCTAGAATTTTTAAAAGTCTTGGATACGTGGGTCTGAACCAACTTTCGCAACTTCCATCCCCTCTCCCACTTCTAAGAAATGGAATAAATACTAGTTGTAGTTGAATGAGCACACAGAATTTATGCAGGTGGAAAAACAGTATTCAAAGTTATTTGTAGCAGTTGGACAGATGAACTAAAATGTTGATCAGCTGCATTTTTTCATTTATGATCTAATTGCTTTGCTATTAGCTAGTCACACACATAGACATTTCACCTTTGCAAATGTGTTTATTAAATTGCCTCATTTCTGGGGGCAGAATGTGTGTGTGCTTACAAAAGCTCATGAATATTAATACGTGAGATCACACTTTTCCTCCAAATCCCTCTCACCCTATAGCTATTACTGAAGGACTAATGAGAACACGTAACAGTTTGCAATTATTTTTTGTTTTTAAAAGAAAAGCAACCAATTCAGATGTCTTATGCTGGAAGCAGCAATCTCATTTACACTTGAAGACCTGTATTGTCTAGCACACACATTGGTACAAACAGCAAACTTCAGCTTGCACTGAATAAACTCCAAACGAGTTGTCTGGCACCTTTAAATAGGAAATTGGCATGTAAGAACCCCAAGGGTAAAAAAAGAGAAAAATTATCCATGGATTCCCCCATCCCCTTTTTGCTGTTCATTTCAGAATAAATAATAGTCAATTACTTACTTGAGTCACTAACCTACCAGTGCTACTGCTGTAACAAAAAATTTGTAATTTATCCTTGAAATATGTAACCCAACCCATGACTCTCTTCAGACAAGAAGTCAGAATATTCCTCACAGAAGTGAAATGACTCCCATTTTTAGTTTTGATGCCAAGGGCCCAGCAGCAGGTTTAGTTCATTGATAGGATATTTGATGGCAAAAGGCCCAGGATGCTGGTCTTAGGCTTCTATATTACTTTGCAATATTTCCAGAAATATCATCTACATTGATTGGAAAGGATACACAGGCCTTTTCCCTTTGACCCACATCCAATTCCATTGATCTTTAAAAAGGTTATAATTGACAGAAAGTATTCTTTATGAGGGAAACAATACAAACATTGGCAAATGATATAAAAGTTACAGCTGACAAAAGACAATGTATTTCCCCAACAGCTACAGGAGAAAGTATAGTGAGTGAAGACCTTCCCCACCAGCACCTGGGGCCTGGATGCTCTTCAGGACTAAGTCACTATTAGAATGAGATCACCTTGAAAACATCTTCCTCATTCAGTAAGTATCGTGAGTCCTCTATATAAAGATTGCCATCTATATCTCCCCTTCCTCCATATCCCCACTCTTTGTTCTCGTTCCTTCCAATCTTTTCTCCCACATCCTCTGTGCATCTTTGAGTGAAGGGCTTTTGCGTCAACCTGACCAGCAGGCCCAGTGTCCATGGACTAGCTCCTCCATCATTCCCTAGCCTCTAGTGCATTAACAGCATTGAAGAGTTATGTGTACAGAACAGCATACTAATCTCTGAGAAACCTCAGCTAGTAACTCTCAGCCTTTTTTGCCAACAAGGCACATCTGACAGAACATGTCTGCACATCTGTCACACCTTCATCAGTGAGACTTGTCTACTTCCCACAACTTAGATCATTTAGGACACCAGCCTGGAGCTTTGTGAAATTGCCTGCCAGCTAACTCTGCTACCACCCCTTTCTTTCCCACTGACTCCAGACCTGGCATTCAGGACCACAGCACAAGAGGACAAACCCAAATAAACAGCATTAAAGGGCAGTGAACCAAAAGAAGTGAACATATCTGCTATAAATAAAACAGCTCTAAATAAATATTAACACCGTAGCCATCGACCAAAGATCAGAGAGGGACAGAAAGAGAGGGTAAAGATATGGACATTCACTTATGAAAATCCCAATGAGAAAGGGGGAAAAGGAGCCTGTTTATATAATGTTAAGGGAAAAAATGGCTCCGACACTTGTTAAAGATGGTAAGGAATACTTTATTCAAGAAGAGATCGCAATAGGGATTATTATAGGATTATTATGCAAAATCCCTATATAGATATAGGGATTTTTCAGTAAGAGGAGATCGGGTTCAATTCTAAACACACCAAGCAAATGTGAAAATTTGTAGGTAAGGAGTAGATTGGGAGCCAGTGGTTGAAAAATCACTGAGAGGAAACACTGAGCTAAGCAAGGGATTTAGGTTAAATCAAGTAGCAGGATTCTTGCCCTTGATGACAAGACCAAAGACAGAAGCAGGTTAAAGGTTAGTGAAGGAGAGAGTCTTTGTCAATAATGATCCCTTATCACTTAGAGAATTTCTTTCTAAAACTTCTCTTTTCAAAATTTGGAAAGGTTTTGTAATTTGTCTTATGATAAACCAGAAAGTATTGTATTCTTTTGAAATAAGAATTGGAACAAAGGAAAATGCCAAGCCAAAGCTCAAGTGTGCTGGGAAGCAGTTCTCAGAGAGTAACTGGTGGACAGCCACACGGTACTCTTCCTGTGGCTTGAAAAGTTGACAACAGAGCCCAGCACTGGCAGGCAAGGGGTTAATAGTCCCGTTCTAGAACTGTCCTCCAAGGACCACATTAACCCGTCAACTATTTTTCCTACTTCTACCACATGAACTGATGGTATTACACACATGTTTCAACTTACTTCGCACTGTGCCAGCTATTACAAATGCATCACAATAAAGAGGCTCTGTACGAAAATATTTGAAACTATTTAAAGTAACTGCAAACACATACATTACTTGTTTAGTTACATTTCTCCCCATTGTCCTGCAGGCCCTGTCTATCTTATCTTTCTCCATTGTTTTCCCCTCTAGTCAAGCTACATTAGAGATGGGTTTTTTAGTTGGATTGTGATCTCTTGCCTCAAAACTCTCAAAATTGTATTCAGCCATATGCACTAAGTTTATCAGAATTTCTGAAACGTAGTCTGTGGATAGTTTTTGGCAAATTTAATGTTTTTACAGGTAGAATGCCATCTTAATGAATACCTTCAAAATCTTGATTGAGAATAATGAGGCTATTTCCTTTGCTAGCACAGACTAACATAGTTTTTCTCATGTGGAGACTATAAATTATATTCAAGTGTTGAATACATGTTAAATAGATTCATTTACAGAGCACATGCATTTAGAAATTTACTTAACAACAAAAATTTGTGTTTTTAATACAGGATCTGTGCATAATATATATTATAATTATGATAAAATGTTTGGCACTTTTTAAAAAGGTGTTTGGAATAGCATTTATCTGTATGTTCTATTAATTGCCAAAGGCTGTTTTCCATTTTACACTGCTGGTTTCTCTAATACCAATATTTCTTCTTCTCTTGAAAAAGTATCTGAGTCTCCTTTCTCATTTTACCTTTACTTCATTCTGTCTCGCTCAAGGTATGATTACCATACTCATATGGTTACCCGTGTCTGCTTGTATGAGTGAGTACTCTAAACTTTCTGGTCTCCCAATTGGAGACCAAGTTTCTTGGGGCAATATAGTGGATTTCTCTGGGAGGCTTATATTAAATAGAAGTTAAGGAAACAAAGAGTTTATTGGGGAGTAGCTTCCATAAAAGGAAAGAGAAGGAAAGATAAGCTGTCAGATAGTGACAAACAGAAAGCAAAGGATGTCTGCTCCAGGAGTTCAACTCTGCTTGAAAATGGGTAGATCCTTGAGTCATCATCTTACTCCATCTTTGGCTCCAGGTTTCACCAAGAAAAGCAGATCTCGGTACAAAGGCTGTGGAGTTGCTCAAAGGACAGAGTTGGAGGTGCGCACCACCCATAGTCCTCCCAGCTGGGCAGGAACACCTCTCCTGAAGGAGAACCTGAATGGAGCATTCCTGTGTCTGATGTTGATGGGACTCTATCTTACTTTCAACAAACAACAAATGGTCAAACCCAGTTCTTGGGAAGCAAAGGAAGTTTTAAGAGCAATAAAGTTAAACATTGCCTCAGAATGCATAAATATATACACTGAAATATCACTAGTTTTCTAACACCACCCTCAAAATTAGCACACACATACATCTGGTTTAATAATATTTGTCATCATATTTTCTTCAAATAAGCATTTAAAAGTACACAATGCTAGAAATGGCATGGAGTGACCCAGAAATGAGTGGCTAAGGGAAACACATTCCTCATACATGAACCTTTGCTTTATTTGAAAAAGAAAATTTGAGTCCATGCAGATATAAAATAAAAGCAATATGATGATATTGGAAAAAGCATGTAAATACCCAACACCTATCATTTCACAGATACAGGATGTTTGGGAAGTAATTTTTGAAATCAAGCTTACCTTGAATAGTTTTATGGAAATTACATACTTGTTTTTAAGGATTTACTAATCAATAAAGTATTAGATATATAAAGCTCAAGATTTTTTAAAATTATTTAGAATTATTCAAAATTCTCCAGTCATGTGAGCTTGCGTCTTATATTTATGTTTTTCTTTCCCTAAATGCTGTGGGAATTGGTGAGCATTAATTATCCATGGACACCAGCTATTAAGGAACACTTGTCATAGTTAATGGTTAACATCTGCATTAATACTACATGCACCTATTAATTAACCCCCTTTGTGTGGAATGTTTATGGTGCATGACATTTTCTAATATTTTCCTCGAGATAATACAAAAGTTAATGAGAACTGCACATGTGCATCAAGAAGAGAATAGAGCCTTTGTCCTAATCTTATTAAGTTTCTCCAGATGTGATAATATTGTCCTGTCTCCAAATGGCTTTTTTTTATTATCACTTTAAACTAATAAGATTTAAAATTAGAAAACAAAGTAATACAAGCAAAGAACTTCCTGAACTGGCATTTATTTTTTATTTTCCTTAATAATCTTAAATTTCCTGCGGGTAAAAGAATTTGATTGCAGATTCTATACACAGCTGACTATAGATCTAGGGGCATTTTTCCTGCACATAAACCTGAGTTATAAAGTTTGGAGAATTTTTAAGTCCAGAAGAGAGTTAGATACAGATTCTATTGAGCATTTCCTAGCCCATTTTAAAACATCATCTGCTGAATGTCAACAATGTGCCTGTATGTGCTAAATACTTCCATTTAATCAGTTGCTCTTCAGCATATGTGTGTGTGTGTACAAATTTTTAAAAAGAAATGTACAGGCACAAACGAAGGCAAGCAGACAGGCAGGCAGGAAGAAAAAGGAGGAAGAAGCATCTTTATTTTTTTATGTAGTTGTTTACGCTGGTTGTTTTCCCTCCTGAACTGAGACTTGAACCCAGGGAGGGGTATGTGACTTGCTCCTTCAGAGGCAATTGACCTAACCCCTGCCCTACCAGGGTGCACCTGTTGAGCACCATCATATTTTATTAAGTACATTTTGTACTGACCAACAGGAATACAAACATAAGCAAAACAAGCATATTCACTTTTTTGTGGCTCTTTCATTCTGGCGGGAAGACCATCATATCATTCCATCAGTCCTCTATTGCTGCAAAATGAACTCTCCCCAAAATTCTGGGGTATACAAAAATAACCATCTATTCTCACAAGTCAAACGAGGCAAATAAGTTCCATATATTTCTCATTCTTCTGAAACCAGCAAGTGACCAAGCAGATGTTCTTCTCAAAGCAATAACAGAGGTGCCAGAGAAAAAGTTCCACCATACAAGTACACTTCAACCCTCTATTCATGTCATGTCCACCAACATCTTACTGGCCAAATGAAGTCACATGGCCAAGTCCAAAATAAATAAGAGGTGGGGGGACTATCTACATCCTACAGTGGGATGTTCAGGGAAATAAACACTGCCTGAACAAAAACCCAAAGTATCAGAATAATTCATCACAAATGACTGAATAATAACTAACTTTGGAGAACAATGGCCGAAACTGGAGTGTGCTTGACCAAGATTTTGCAGGAGAGTTGGATCCCAAATGAGGTCAGGAAGACATCCCAGAAGACAGGTGAAGAAGACATGAGGTTGAAGAATGGATCAAAATATAATGATGTAAAGAAGAGACGACGCTAAGAATCATCCAGGCAGGGAAACTGTGTGGCATGGCAATTTCAAGGAACTTGAATGGGGTCCCTAAGCATTGCCCAGAGGGAGGAAGCAAGGTGGAGGAGTATGTAGCTGAAGGAGTGGTTATATGAGATCCTGCAGGTCCTTACAAATCACATTCAGTATTCCATCTTTACCCTGAAACCAGTAGAAAGCACTGGAGGCTTTTAAGCAAAGGAGAAACATGATCCAATTCTATTTTGGTAATGCTCCTGTTGCAGTGAAGGAACAACTGAGAGTGGACTTAAAAAGTTATTAGCAGACAAATGGTTGTAATGCTATGGATGCAGTCTACCCACCTGCTTTTATAAACTAAGTCTATGGCTGATCTTATGTTACAATGCAGAGAAGAATTGTTGTGATAAAGACCACATGTTCCACAGAGATTGACATATTTACTATCTAGTCCTTTATAGAACATGCTTGCAAATGTCTACATAGATGAGATAGTTTGAAGAAAAATCATAAAGGGAACTCTCCTGAGACATAACCTGACAGGGAATGACATAAAACAGAAAAATGAGCTGGTAGAAGATAATGAGAATCTTAAAATGTTTGACCATTTTACAGATTTAGAAGCATAGGTTCAGAGATTGCAACATACAGCATAAATTCTTGCCTTTTTTATACACATATCCCTTTGTATATGATATTGCTGCATCTCTCAAAAATACAGTACTCTTTTTTCATAGTCTTCATTCTGGGTGGCCCTGGTGACTGATTTTGACTTGTCAAATACAGCAGACGTAAGCATTCCAAACGGTTTCCATTTTCACTCTTTTGTTGCCCTAAGTCCACCATAGGAGGAGGTTAGGGCTAGCCTTCTCAAGGATGGAAGTCTACGTGGAGAGAGACCCAGACAACAGGCAGCAACAACCTCCAGGCATGTAAGTGAGGCCATCTTGAACAACTCAGACTCCAACATGACTGCTGTCACCTGACTGAGGCCAAGCAAGTCTCCCAGAAGGAAAACCTAGCTAAGTTCAGCCCAAATTGCTGACACATAAAGTCACTTAACTATGGGAGCAATTGTTACATAGCAAGAGATAACAGACACAAAGATATTGACTTTCTTGCCACCATATGATCGTAGAACTATTAAGCAGCAAAGCTAGAATTCAAACCAGATCTTAGGACTCTGAGTCCATGATGTTCTCTCTGTTCATGTTTCAACCTGGCAAATAACAACAAACATGATATTAAGTTTAAAGCTTATGTTTTGGTGATACTTCTGCTGATCCTCTGACTTGGCCCATCCTAGAGTCGGATAATTGTTGTTACTAGAAGGAGTCGGGGGTGTTCTCGTCCATAAAATACAGAATTTAAAAATATTGTGCCAGCTGCCAAGTGTCTGAAATTCAATGATATGTATCTTTATCCATGTGTTTTCTTTCTTTTTTCCCTGTTTCTCCCCTCATCTTACTCTTGAAAATATGTTACCCAGTCCTTCATCAGGTTCATTGTTTTCATTTAATATACTGTCCTGGTTGGGTTACAAATAATATTCCTGGAAATAGAGTTAGCAGTTATTAACTCAGCAGTAAGTTTGAATGTTTTCCTACAAGGTAAGTCACAGAATAACTGTTTCTGGAATAAAATGAAGGTAGCCAGGGACAATGAGCACCCAGACATAGTTTAAGAGAGAAAGAGAAAGATACCCTACTGGGAAGCCGAAGAGTGTAGTATGAAGTCATGGGGCAACTGAAGGTTAAGAATTTGAAGAGTGGAAAGAGAGGAGTTTTGGAAGGGCTAACATCTTCCTTCATAGTTAAATCAAAGGGTGTCTATTTAATCCTGAGCAAAAAGGAAACTCACTTGGGTAAGGAAGCCAAAATATTGTTATACAATTGGTAGCAAAGGAGAAAGGTGGTTAAAAATAGACTAGAGCTAGTGAGATGAAGAGTACCGAGACCACAGATGTCGACATAAACCAAACACAGAGGAAAAGAGATGGAGTTAAATATAAGAGAAGAAATGACAGATGGAAGGATGATTATGAAGGATAGAGAGCATGACTCAAAGCACAATGGAGTCACACCCATCAGAGTGGATAAAATCAAGACTATACCAAATATTGGCAAGAATAGGCAGCAAATGTAAGCCTCATACTTAGTCTTAGGGAAAAAGAGTGGTAGAAGAATAATTTGTTTAAATATTACTGATGGGAGTATCGAATGGCATAACCACTTTGAAGAGTTACTTGGCAGTTTCTTTAAGGTTCATCCACCCTATGACTCAGCAAGTTCCCTTCTAGGTATTTACCCAAGAGAAATAAAAAGATATGTTCTACAAAAGACTTGTATAAGAATGTTTATAGCCACCTTCTTCAAAACAGCTTCAAAATGGAAATAAACCAAATGTCCATCAACAGGGGAATCAATAAATGAATTATGGTCTATTGATAAGATAAGTATAATCCTCGGTAATAAAAAATAATTGAACTACTAATACATACAACAACGATAAATATTAAAAATATTACAGTCATTGACGCATTGGCAGACTACAGTCCACAGACAAAATCTAGTCCACCATCTGTTTTTGTAACAAAAGTGATGTTGGAACACAGCCACGCCCATTCATGTCTGTGTTGTTCTGACAGCAAAGTTGAGTAGTTGAGATAGAGACCAAACAGAATATAAAGACAAAAATATTTCTATCTGGTCCTTTATAGAAAAAGTTTGCCAATCACTGCATTAAGTGAAAGAAGTCAAACACAAAAGAGTACATTCTGTGAAGTATGATTCCATTTATATGACATACAACAACAGACAAAGGTAATCTATGATGATTGCAAGAAGGGAGAATTAACTGGAAAGGGGCACTAGGGAAATCTGGGAAAAAATAAAGTGTCCTATATCTTGTTTATGGTGATGACTGCATATCTTTATACAACTGTCAAAATACAACAAACTAAACATCTGAAAGGTAAGCATGTTATAAACAAATAGCTATTTCTTTGAAAAAGTTTAAAACAGACCACTTAGTCTTATCTTTGGGAACAAGAATTCTAGAAGAATAATTTGTTTAATGCTAGGAAAATTAAATTGGAAATGTAAGGGGAAAACTGAGTTGTTCTTTTAAAATCCTCCTCAAAAAGTGAGATAATGAGAAAAGGAGTGATAAGAAATCAAGAGATCTAGGAATTTTGATTTCCAGAATCAGAGCTTTCACTCATGTGATGAATGACATGTTGAAGTACTGACCTCCAAGCTTCATTATGTTTTCCTTCAAGCTTCAGGTGTTGGATTCAAATGTCATGGAGGACCCTCCAGTCCCATCATTCCTTATTTTATGGTTACCACCACCCATGATTAGGTCCTCCTCTTCAGTAGCCTTGGCCCAACTCCCTCACCAAGTTCTTGACCTTCATTATCCAGCTGACTGTGGAAATGAGCCACATCCCCTTGCCAACCTGATTTATAGGTTTTGGTGATTTTGGGTGACAGGTAGGAAAGCATTTCGGAAAGAATCTCAAAGAGGACTGTTTCAGGGAAAGTCAGATTTGATCAACTGGAATTAATGATGACAACAAACACTTCCTTCCTTCACAACACAAAACCATAGAAAGGAGATAAGTTCCGAATGTGTTTACTCACAGTAATTCTGTGGTGTGAATGTACATCTATGTCAGTCCTACGAGGGAGTTTGGGATCTGGTCTGGCAACATGCTACATTTTTTATGCCCTCTGAAACTGCCCACTCCTTTAAAATACCATGCAACCACACCTGAAAGTCATTTCAAATCAGGATCCACTTGTTTTTTCTGGTATATACTGTAATACATACTTCCAAGATCTGCTTCATGGAATTTTAGAACCTATCTAGTATCATTGACCTTATAGATAGAACATTCAACAGATAGAATATTCAGAATCAAGAATTCCATACCTTATTTCTCCACCATGTAGTGGCGAAATCTACCATTATACACTCTGGCCATTCACTCACCCCCCAAACATACTGACAGTGTCTCAATTAGCCATGCATTGTGTGAGAAACTACCCTTCCCATCAGAAAAGTCACATTCTGGTGAGATGACTTGTTGATATCTTCATTAGCATGAGGAACCACTGAGAAAGAAGGCTGAGCTTTGTTTCTGCTACTAGATATTCCATGGTAAGCAATTCAGCTTCCACATTTCTCATTGCCAATTCAGCACCAGGCTGCTAGCCAGGTCTTTGTTTATGACACACACACACATGCACACGCACGCACACACACACACGCACTTATCAGGTATCTTGAAAATCTAGATCAAGTCTTACAAACTCTCAGACCTACAAAAACTGGAAAGAGAATATAAACCAGTAAAGTGAACCTGGCATAAAATGACAGCAGCTGACCTTGACCTCAATGACGAGGCTAAAATAAAAAGAGATGGGGAATGTAAAGATGTAGAAAGAAAATGTCAGCCATTATTCACTGCCAGATGACTAATGCTTCATAAGGAATAAAAATCCCACCTTGCAAGACCTGCTGTATTTTCAGTACAATCTGGACATATTCAAATAAAATCACTTGTAAATAATAACAGTTGATTCAGATTTTGTGAGTAGAGAACAAAGCTGGGTTTTATTTGACATAGAAAACTAAATAAATCACCTTTTCTTGTACCCAAATATCGTTAAACAATTCACGCACTGGATACTAGCACACACTTGTCTGTTTTAAAAGAACAGAAGTTTATTATCTTGCAGCTCTGAAGGTCACAAGTCTGAAGTGGTTCTCATGGGGCTAGCCGTAGGGATCAGCAGGTCTGTTTCTTTTCTGTAGGTTCTAGGGGAGAATCCAGTTTCTAGCCTTTGCTAGAAGTTGCTTATATTCCTTGACTCATAGTCTCCTTCCCTCTCCTATGTCAGCAATTGCGTCATCCATACCTCTTCTTCTACTGTCTTCTCTTCTTTTCTGACTCCCTCTTTCACTTACAAGGGCCCTTCTAAGTACATGGGGCACACCCACATAAACCAGAATCATCTCTTTGATTTAAGGTCAGCAGATTAGCAGCCTTAATTCTATCTGCAATCTTAATTTTCCCTTAACCGATGCAATAAAATGTATTTATGGGTTCAGAGAATTAAGACATTGACATTTGGCAGAGGGGGTGGGGGTGCATTATTTTGCCAACCATAGGTACTCTGTGTGCAGAAATAAGTCTCTTCTCACTACTACCTTGACTGAAAATCTAATCATTCTCAGATGCCTATACTTACTCTACCGAGCTCCCACCTGGTATACCAGATGACAAGAGAAAGCAAACAAAGAGATGGTGTTTGTTTGAAGCAAGAGGGGCATTGAGTTAATGCTTTCAAAAACACTAAGAAGTTCCTCTTTAAAATTTCTACCAGAGTCGGCAGTCAAAGTAGGCTAAAGAATTGAGTAACTCCCTTATGACAAGTAGCAAGCATTGTTCAGAAGGCTGGCAGAGATGAGCAAAGAAACTTACAGCTATAAACAGAATACAACCTCTGATATGATTAGCACTCTGCTCGAACCAAATGAGCCAGCAATTTCAAACTCCTTTGGTCCATTCCACAATAGAATGAGAAGACAATACAACACAACTACTGTTGGATAAGAGTTCTAGAATTCTCTTCTGTCTCCAAAGAGGTTTTGTAATATTTCCACCCAAAATTAGGAAGCATACATATACTTATACATATGTTTCTTCTTGCTTTTGACTGGAAATAGATCAATTCATTATGGTAATACCAGCCATTGTCTACTTATCAGTTATTCTCATTAGCTTTTATGTCCTCAAAAGAAGACTGGCTTTATGAGAGGCTTACCAGATACTGTTACTCAAAAAACAAATGTAGTCGCAGTAAAGCGTTGGACATGTGACCAATGACTTAAGACCTAAAATCCTTCTTTTGGAACCTACCTATCTGGTACCCTTTACTCCTTACTTTTTAGCTACCTACATGTCAGGGCTCTGTATAGAAGGTAAAGTGACATTTAGTAAACAAAATAAAGCAAAGACGCAGTCAATAGCACTGTTAAATGCTTATTAGCATCACACACACGACCTTGATTATATGATTTCATAATGGTTTATAAACGATTGCATTTTGCTTAAAATAGGGATACCTTTGAAATGGCAAAACAATGGTAGAACAAAAGAATTACTATAATATAAATGCCACAAAGTCCAGATAAAATCTCTCAAAATAGGAGGTCTGTAAAGGAAATTTATAAAAATAGGTCTGCTGTGATAGAAAAACCAGTAGCCATTGTCCTAATCTAATTGCCTCATTTTATAGGTGTAGACTCTTAAGATTCAGTGAGATAGAGTGCCAGTTAGTAGGTGGTAAAGCCAGGAGATGAGTCCAAGTTACGACACCAGCATCTCTTTATTTCCTAAAAAACTTTTTTTAATTTTTGCTTAAAAAGAGTGAGTACATCCAGCTGGCTGCCTCCTCATGCTGTCCAGCATGCTAAGGTAACTGCTCAGAGACGCCTCCCTAAATTCAACACTGCTCAACTCAAGTCCCTAGAGTGATGAACTGTAAGCAAAAGTGGTCAAGATAAATAGACAATTCATTCAAAAACTGGCCTTGTCAGACGCTCTGGGTCCACCACACCTAGCAGATGCATTTCCCAGCGTGAAAGATTAGTGCCTGGAGCTAGTTGGCTTAGATAGCCTAGTGTCTAGTGTCACTGGTGTGAGAAGAGTTACAGATTTATTACTGGACTGCAGTGAAATGAATTCATTGTTCGGTCATGATTTCAAACCAACATACATACAGACTTACTTATTTTTTTCATTCCTGAAAGTCCCTTGATACATTGTCCTCCTTCTTCGAGCAACCATTATCTACAGTATAAAAAATGAAATCAAGTAATACATTTTTATGCAGTAAAGGTAGTTTCCCTGACTATTTGCCATTTGGTGATAGCATTTGCTTGTTGATTCTTTTCAGTTGGAAAAATGCCTTTATTTGTAAACAGCTGCTTAGCAACATTCTTTGTAAATGCTCATATCTCATTTGGAACACCTATCACTTGGTTCTGGAAATCCTTAAATTCCTTGGGGCTTAGGCAGTATTCTCAAAACATGGACAAAAGCAGGAGGAAATATGTGAGAAAGTCGAATCATTCCAATTTTCTAAGCAAAAAGGAGGAATTGAATAAATATGAAAAGCTGCCTCCATTTCGGAGAGAATTGATGTAATGCTGGGGGGGAGGGGGCGGATATGGAATTAAGATCTGAGGAGATTAAGAATAGCTTGCCCGTCTGTAACAGAGCCTCTACCTAGAGCAGATCAAGTCAGAAGTGGGAAATTGAGAACACACATGAAGCTCTAGAACTGTAGATTTTGCATTTATTTATCACTGAGAACGTCTGGTGTGTTGGAGCCACGTATGGAAAACTTTTTATAGATGATGAAAGAAAATCCCAATTATGCCTCTTATCCATAGGAACCCTGTCTCCTAACTTAGAGAGGAGAGAGGGAAGAGTGAGAAAGGAAATACAGGACTCCAGTGAGTTTGTGACCATTCAGACATGTCCATATACATACTTGATAGGAGGTGTAGGTAAATGGAATTCTCTTGAAGTTTTCAGACTCTGGCCAACCATGAGAATGATTCCATTTCCCTCTTTTGAATATTTCCCACCCAATATAATTTTTCTTTTTCTTTTTTTTTCTTTTTAGTTATCTATATGCCAAGGCTCTACATCAAAGGTGAAACTGATACTTAGGATGCAAGAACCCCACCATACCATAGCCCGTTGTTGAAATTCCTTGGCATTGTGTGTAAACATTAGTGAAATGGCAGCTCTTCCTCTGCTGAACTCTTCAGTATTGAGAAAGAAAAGATACTCAGGGGCAAGAGAACCCATGACCATGACATTATGTGAAACTAAGGTAGAGTAAGTGTGATGGCCAACCTCTGAGGTGATTCCCTACAATCCCTGTCTCCTGGTCTATGTTTATGTCTCCTGGTCTATGACTAAACATCCATGTTTAGTCATCTCTGTACTGCCGAGTTGGTTAGTATGACCGGTACAGTATGGCAGAAATGATGGTGTGACACTTTCAAGATTTGATTCTAAATGACAATGCAGCTTCCATCTTAATTGCCCTTAGTTCTCTCCCTTGGAACACTCACTCTGGAAGAAGCCAGCTGCCCTGTCTTGAGGACAGTCAGGCAGCCCTGCTGAGAGACCACATGGCAAGGAACCAAGACATCCAGCCAACAACCATGTGCGGGAGACTTTTTGGAAGTAGATCTGCTAGCACATCAAGACTTCAGATTATGCAACCCAAACCTCGGGCCACAACCACCCAGCTAAGTCATTTCTGTATCCCTGACCCTCCAAACCTGCAAAATAATAAATGGTGGTTGTTTTAAGCTACTATACTTTGAGGTGATTTTTAATGTAGAAATAGATAACCAATACAATAAGTTAGACTACAACATTCGAGAAACTTAAACCATGAATTCCTTAATGATAATAGCATATTCTTTTGGGAAAAGAAGCATCCTGAAAAAATGTTTCCTCTCACTAAAAGTATGTAAAACACATTTCCAACCATGTTAAATTCAGTTTTCAAAGCACTTTCATTCATGCAATTACCAAGCATCTTGTACATACCAACTATTAGGATAAAATGATAAAATACAAAGACTTACTAATAATGTCTTGAAAGTTCTTAAACCAAAAGTCCTACACTAATACCTAGCAGCATGTTTTGTTTGCTTTGTCAGTATTGGTTTGCATTTAATTTCATCTGAATTGATAGCTATCTATTCTGAATAGTTTCTCCTTGACCTTGAAATCCACTCTCACTTTGTTCCACCTTGCTTTGTAGCCCAGGGGTGCTGACATTTGGGGACTAAATCAACAGGTCCCTTTGCCCTCTAGCTTTCTCTTAATTTAGCCAATGGAGAAATGCAAGAGTTCAGATAATGAAACAAGAGACATGGCAATACTTAAATCCTTAGCTCTTTTCCTACTATGATTGATCATTTCTCTCCACTCAGATCAATGCTCCTGGATGATAACCTTCTCCTCTCTACAACTAGGTCCTTTAGCTCAAGAAGCAGTAACCCTCCCTGCTATCACTTGCTCAAAGGGGCTTCATCATTCCTAATTAGGGAGGAACCCTGCTCACTACGTTTAAACAATTTCTTTATTTGTAGTCACCCAGTTTGAATATGCCATGCATTCCCTTCCAGGACTGATCAATATACCAATCTTAAAAAAATGGGAGATTTTTCTCAAAGGTCATCATTTCCACATTTGTCTTAAATCAGGAGACATAGCAATACTAAGTCCGTATTCCCAAGCAGTTTCTATCAGTGCTTCTCCTAACAAGCTGTGAGTTCTCAGGTTACCTACGAGTCCCCACCACTGATGTGATTCACTTTGTCATCTTCAGACATTTATGTGATCCACTCGTCCCTTTTTGCTCATTTGAGTTTGTGAACTCAGTCTTAATCTGTAGCAGGAAAGACATAGTCTTGAACACAAATCATGATTATATAGCACGGTGTGTTGGTGCCAAGAAATGAATAAGACAATAAGGACAAATGCAATTAAGTGGATGGAACATTCATTTCTGTCCATGAGAAATTTCATGGGGGAACTGGACCTTGACTTCTCACTTTGAAGAACAAGACCACATTTGAAACATTATGGGGTTTGAACTGGCTAGGAAGCCTAGTCATTATTTATACCAATACTTGATTGGAAAAATAAATTCTGGAATCCAAAAAGCTGATTTAACAATAGCACTTTTGGAATATAATCCATTAATTAAATTGGTGACCCCCTTATAAGTAACTTTAACTATAAAAAATAACTTTTTAGAGGATATGTCCAAATGGAAAAATCTAGGATTAGTGACCTTGGTCCAAAAGATGTTAATGGTAGTACATTAAAATCTGGTTCCTGGGGAGTAACGTTCATTATTAACAACATTATTTAACATCATTATAGATGGACTAATGAAGGCAATTAGGTTACATAAATAAGTAAGGCATAAATATTAGAAAGGAAGAGTCAAACTATTATTTGTAGATGATAAAGGTTTGTAGACTACATAACACAAGACTATTGATCCAAGAACTATTAAAAGTAAGATGATGAGTTAAAAAAATTATTTTAAAAATCAGTAGATTTTCTATATATTTATTCATTCTGAAAATATTTACAAGTCCCTATTACTTGTTATGCAGCATTCTAGGCACTGAAGATATAAGCCACAAACCAACCACATAAAAATTCTTGTCCTCACGGATCTAGTGAAGATCCGTGAGGACAATTCTATTCTATTCTATTTTATTCCATTCTCTTCTGTTCTAGTAAAGAAAGACAGACAATGATAACACAAATAAATAAAATGCATGGTATGTTAAATGATGGTTAATGTTTAGGATAAACAGAGTTTGGAGAGTGACTTTTGCTGACACAAAAAGTAAATCCTCACAATTTGACCCTCCTCCTAAATTCCCTTGTAAGGCAAGCCAGTTTACCCATCACAACCCCTGATCTCTAGGTCTCTCCCATCCTGAATCCCATAAAAGCTTCAGCAGAGATCTTCACCTAACCCACCCTGAGGTACACTCATGTCCTGCTGTCTGATGACTGACAGGGTGATTTATTTTTTTCAATAGACAAATCACAATAGCCAATAGCATGTTTCTCAAAATTCTGTTGAGTAGCATAATAATGAGAGTTACTAGTAGATCCATATTTAGGAATTCTTTTTCTTTTACTCTTCATGCACATGGCTGACCATTTCAAAATAATCCAATTCATAGTATTACACTGAACACTTCATATCTCCAATTGTAGCATCTACAGTCATAACCACAGTGACTTCAAGTTATACTTATCCTGGTACTAAATCAAATCAATAGTGCCCCAAGTGTGAACTAATAACCCCCACTGCCTCCAGCAAATCAAAAAATGGAGAGCTCTCCAAAGATCAGCTATCTCAACATAAGAAAATTTCAAAAGGCTTATATTCATCACACACTCAACTTCAAGTACATTTAAATGTTCTAATGTAGTGTACCTATGTTATTTCTATACTAGAACAAGTTCATAACTGCCCTTCAAAATAATGGGTTAGTCATCTGGGGTCAGAAGACAAACATGTCTCCATGAATATAATCATTTTGAAAAACTGACCATCATCTACTAGAATCAATTTCAGATAAACCTAGGACATGATTAAGATGCATTTTAGGCGTACTTGCTTCCCCTTTAGGTCTCCTCTCTCCTTAAACAGTGGCTGTTCTCCCAAAACCTTGTATTTTTTCTGGTACTTAACTACCCACAAAATTGTCCAACTCACTCAGGCATCACTCAGAATCTTCCCCATCGTACTGCTGTCAGGTCTCTTCTATTTACTAGTTGTTATTTAAGTCAGAAAATTAAAAAATAAATAAATAAATAAAAACACTGAAATTCTTCCAAGACATCTTTCTTGTAATACAGGAAATATCAGACATTGTGTAATAGAAGAATGTATAATACTTCAAATGTCACTACTTAACCTATTTGTAAACTCTCTCCTTACCTTCCATTTGCTTCTTCCACTGTGACAGATAAAAAGATTGCACTGATTTTATTAGAATTCAAGAGAAAACAAGAAAAATTCTGATGACTAAACTTTTTTAAAAAATGCATTTATAGTGCAACTAATCAAGACAACTGTAAATGTCATGTGATTACATGACATGGAAATTAAGACCCATCCACATTATAAATTCTCACAAACAGTCACAACTCAACCCACACATTTTTCTTTCTTCTTCCACCCTCCCCATATAAGAGTTTTTCTATCCCAGTATGCTTTCAAAATAAAGAACTCTCTTCGTCAGCTGTCAACACCCTGTTGAGAATTGCAGATGGGATGCAATCTGTTTCTCTTAACTGAAGGCTGGATCTTGTTCATAAGATTTCAGACTCTGTTTTATTTACCTTCATACCTACCATCCCTTGCCCACATTTCAAAGAAAAGTACACACACTCACAGTGGCCTTTCTCTTGAGATTTTTCTTTTATGTTTTTTAATGATCTAGAAGGAAAACTTCATGTGGGGGTATAAAAGAGAGGAAAAAATATTTGGCAAAAGTTTGAAAGCCTCTAATAATGGCTTCAAAGATTCTGAAAATCAGATTAGGAAGTTTGCAGAATGTTTGAAGAATAAAGCACTGCATTAATTAAGGAAATTTGATTTGATTTAGGAGAAACTTCCTCCATTAAACATGCCTATGCAATGGCAGTTCCCAAGTAGCTGTGCTTTTAAATGGAATCTTTTGTCTTCTTCATGATATCTTCAAACATATTTGCCTTCTTAGAGTAGACCACTGAGGCAAGGCAGCTGCTAAAGTAACGCCAATGTTCCTTGATTCTTGGTATTTCCTAAGTAATCTCCCCTTGAGTAAATTGCTTCCAATGAATACAATATAGAGATGTTGAGGGGAGTCACTCCTATGATTAGGTTGCAGAAGATTAAGTTACAGAAGATTGAGACTGACCTCTTGCTTACAGATGATCATCTTTTGCAGAGTTTGATGAAGCAACTTGCTACATTGCAGAGACCCACCATGCAGGCAATTTAGAGTAGCCTCTCTCTAGTCGAGCTATTTGGAAACTGAAGGAGTTAAAACCAATAGCCCCAGAGGGACTAACCTCTGCCTACAACAGTATAAGCGAACTTGGGAGTAGCCCCTTCCCCACTTAAACCTTCAGGTGAGATCTTAGAACTGGGAGATCCCCTGATTGCAGCTTTGTGAAAGGCCATGACGTAAATAATCCTGTGCCCAAATTCCGAACCTAAATAAATTACAAGGTAATAAATGTGTGTTGTTTTAAGCCATTACATGTTAGGATGATTTGTCATGCAGCAATAGACAATTAATACATGTATTTATTTCTCATTTTGCAAATGTCAATAATACCCCAAATTTTCTGTAGACATATGTTACTCTATACTTGTGAAGTGACTTACCAAAGCTTTTACTAACACACTATTCTTATGTTTTAGTTTTAGTTACAAGAATCCATAGGATTTGTGATAACTAGAATCACAGTTTGGGAATTCAGGTTCAGAGTGTAGACAAGCATATATGTAGTTTGGAATATTTCTGGGAATAATAAAGTTATTTAAGAGAAAAGTTCTTACTCAACCTTACCTAGGAAATACATCTGAAATCTTTTTTTAATGTCTGGAAATACAAAGTTACAAATTCTTTTGGCTTGAATTGCTCAAGCCTTGTCTTCATTTAAAATAAAATTATCTTAGAGAGGTAACTCAAGTGCAATGTTATCATTGTGCACCATTATCTAAGTACATGGTTGATTGTTTGGTTTCAGACTTCTCTGAAAGCTGGTTTTTCAGCTGAAGGGGTTGAAAAGCTACAAGGTGGAAAATTCAGAAAACAAATTTAAATTTTTATCAAGCGCTAGCCCTGCTTGGTTCCACAACTGGAGAGAGAGAGAGAGAGAGAGAGAGAGAGAGAGAGAGAGAGAGAGAGAGAGAGAGATGGAAAAGCCCACATCCTCCTTTTGCACCTCTGCCATATCTTATTACTGTCTGTGATATTGTAACATCATAGGAAATACACATTTGGGTTTGCAGTTAGTTTCTGGTGCATGACTTGTGGAGCTTCCTGGGTGTTGGAAGAGAAAGAAACTTCTGTTACTCATAATAAACCCTTTCAACTCTACCTGAATTTATGTTAGTGAGCTGACTTGGTAAGCCTCTATATAGGTTCAGAAGGGGGCTGGTTACCAGAGGAACCAGACATGTGTTTAAAGAGTTGAAACTTTATTCTCACTCCCTGACTCGAGGGAGGGGAGAGGAGTTGGAGATTGATTTACTCTACAATGGCCAATGATTTAATCAAGTCTCGGGACTTGTGATTGTAATCTGAAGCAGAGGTGATCTTGTGGGATTTAGATCTTAACCCATGAAGTCTGTGCTAAATCTGGATAATTAGTGTCAAAACTGAACTGAATTTTAGAATACACCCAATTGATGTTTAGAGAACTAGAGAATAGTTTGGAAAATACTGGCATATATTTGGTGTCAAATAAAGCACAGGTCAAAACATACATACGCAACTCACACACACGACTCAATTGGCAAGACATTATAAAATCAGGCTTATAAACTAATTCTCTTGTGTTCCATCAATGAAAGCTGCAATTAGTGATCTTGAAGAATGAAGTGAGGCTCAACTGGTCATGGATGTCGGCTACTCCAGGAAGAGGACATGACCTTGGGCAAGGTGCCGTAGCGCTGACTACAATTTGAGCTTATTCCCCTAAGGCATTAAAAATTGTTCTAAGGAAGAAAATTATTCTCTTTTATTTGGAATAGAGTCTTTGTAAAAGGAGAGGTCTCTCTGAACTAATGCAAATTAAAAAGAAATAAGACTGAGAAGGCACATGATTGCTCTGCACTATACAGTAACAGGATTTGGATGATCCCCTGGCAGCCTGGGAGGCAGGATGTTGGAAGGGCCTTGGGGACACAGAGAAAAGGGCAGAATAAAAGGAGAACAAACCACAGAAACAGTGGCAGGTGATGCCTACTGATAGAGATTGCCTCTGAGAGACTCCCTGCCCAGGGAGTCAGCTAAGAATCTAAAACATCAAATGCTTCCTTTTAGGTTGTTCACTGTTAAATATTGTTTGGCGATCCCCCTCATTGTACTGAAAACTTCAGTAAATGTCTTTTCCACACATAACATTTTTTTAAAGTGGTGTTTTGGGAGACCACAGAAGGAGTGAATCTATGTCTAGGGAGAAGCAGGGAAGCAAGCTGGATAATTGAATCCAAAAGGCAGGGAGCTGTAAGTCTCCCTGAGAAGACGTGGAAATGTTTGGAAGGACACTGGACCTTGCACTAGATGTAGACGGCAGATCATCCCAATGTAATAGTCTATCAAAGGAAAAAGTTATCCTGAAAAAAAGTGAAATATTTTGAAATATCTAATTCATGCTTTTCCAAAAGAAAAAGTGGTGAACTTTGCTTGGGGAAATCCAAGAAAGCTTCAGAGAGAAAAAAGACAAATAAGCTGGGTATTCAAGAATGAGTAGGAGCTTCTTAGGTGGACAGACAGAGGGAAAGTAGATGGGATTCCAGAACCTCATTGCTCCAGATTTTAACAGAGATTCCATTACAAAGGTACAGCTGATTAAACCATTGACTGTTAGCCATTCAATCATTCTCTAGCCTCTTCCTCTCCCTGGATGTCAGAGGATGGGCTAAAAGTTCTAACCTTCTAATCACACTGTTGGTTCCTCTGGCAAGCAGCTCTTACCCTAAAGTTACTTAGGATAGCATCATCACCTCATTAGTACAAACTCAGATATGGTAGAAAATGAGTAACTTGTGTAAAGGCCCCAAGGTGTCTTGGAAACTGCCTGAAAACTCCAGTGGGTCTTGAAGAAAGAGTACTAAAAAAGGAAAGATATTGGAGCATCAGTGAGAGAGAGATGACTTCAACCTTTGTAAGCAAAGCTACAAGGCCTAGAATTCATTGTGAAAATCCTACTTCTCAAAATACTGTGAGGAGATAGAGATCATGAAAAACACAAACATATGAGGCTTGTTTCCTGGAACATAAATTTTACAAAAAGATACCAGGGAAGAACAATCATTTTAGATTAAAACAAACATGACCATGTTTTGCAGTAAAAAACAAAATTCACATGCTTTTGAACATAAAAAATAGTCTCAGATAAATTCCCTGATTTATTTAGATTGTTCTTGCCCCATTCTCTGCCCTCTGCCATGAGAGAACGTCGATGATATTATTAATGTCAGTGATGTACTTCATGTGTTTTAATTTTATAGTAATCCCCTTAATTTTTGTAGTTGGAAGGAGAGAGAAAAAGAGGGATATGGGGGGAAAGAGTAGGGGAACAAAAGGGGGTAGAAGTGAGGAAAAGAAAGGAAAGGGCAGGAAAATATTAAAGACAGGTTATATGCTACAAATTGTCTGCCCAGACTGGGTTTCATGAAATGTCTATACCTTCATAATATTTCCAGTAACCTTTTGGTTTGCTTGGTCTCCAACTTTTCTGTTTGAAGATCTATCTAGGTTTTGACCAGGTCCCAGGTTCACCCATAGTGGAACAGATCTGACAGAACTGACTCCCATGAACTAAACCACAAAAGATTGTTTACAAATCCTATTGACACTATATTCAACATCAAAAAGGAATGCACTTTCCTAGTGTCTAAGATTTTGCTTTCCTTAAATACTTGGAGGATCTTTCAAATGAAGACCTGTAAAGAATCTTCTTTCATATCATCTGATCAAGATAGTCCCTTCCGGAGTCAAGGAATTTTAATATTTAAGTATTGTTCTTAAACCAAGTAGATCCATAGTTGCACTGGCTTTTTCTGTAAGATATCTACATGTGACCAGAAGCAAGAAGCTAGCAAACATATGTCCACCTCAACTGACTTTGTTTAAAAATACTGAAGCTTAGATTAATTTACGAAAGACTTACCATTTGGTTCAAGTTAGAATGGACTCTTTCTGGGTTAGGCTGATCTTAGCAGTGGGAAGGGGCTGGCTGGAAAAGGGATTGGATAAGCTGCAATCACTTCTGCAGAGAAAGAAAAAAGGGAAACGCCTCTGTTTTCAAGAGCACTAGCTCAGAAATTTCCCACATAGGTTTGGTTGTTGGTATGCAGTCCTTCTTTTGTTTACTTGCAAACACAAGTGGACCATGCTAGCTCAAGGATTTGGACGCTAAGGACACTGAGCAACTTTTGGATAAAAGGTTAGAACCCTTGTGGGTATAATAATTTGGTCATTGCATTTGAAAAGGAGCAAAAGGCTTATGCAGTCCTCCAGTCAATCTCTGTTTCCTTATGTCCTGAAATTCTCACCTTATACTAATTTGAAGAATCAAAGTATGCTCTAGGGAAGGCAAGAGAAAGTAAAGTTCCCCTTTTTTAGCAAATCTTTACACCTCATGGTCCTCCTGTCCCTGAAAACAGAAAAGATGTATTCACAAGGTTGTGTGGCAAACATAGGATAATAGCCAAGGGAGTCAAACTGTTCCAAGACAATTTTCCCTCCGGCTGTGGCAGAGGGGCTAGGTCTGCATCACCAGTGGGTCACCTTTCTATGTGTGCCATAGACAGGCTCTTCTCTCCACAGAATAACCATGAAACTGCCTCACTTTTTTTCTTTTTTTTTACTTCCTCTGTCTAAACTGTGTGGAGATGAACCCCTCTGTCAGAAAGTTACTTCAGGGAAATTAAAATGAATTAAGCACATACTCTTTTATATTCACTGCATTTTAATGTCCTTAGTGAGATTTGGGGAATTTCATAGTCCAATGAACCATGAGGGTGTCATTTTCAACCCTTCCTTTCAAATTCTGGAGTCTCTGGCTCCTTATGGAACCATGACAGTTTATAAACCCAATGAAGGTCAAGGTTTTGACTAATGTTTTATAGAATTAATGAAAGTACACAAAACGGGATAGTCCTCAATAATTAAATACCCATGGATTAATTGATGCTTGATCGTTGATACAACAAATGGAATTATCTTCTAAAGAAAACAGCATCCTAATAAAGTCCTTCAATAATTAATTCCCTTTGGCTAGTGCCCAAGAGCCTCCTGACACTGAGCAAAGCAAACAGCTTTTATTGAGGTTCCATAATACTTGCTCTGAGGGAGTGTGGTCCTTGTACACAGTTGACAACAATCTGCAAGGGCAGTAACTGTCTGGTGCCCCCCAGACACTGAGAGATCTAAAGGAATTTTTTTTTCTTTCCTCTAAAATCTTCTGTAATCAAAGAAGACCTAAGGGTGTCAAGAAGAAAAACAGTCTAACACAATTTATATTGAATTTTGAAAAATCTTTCCCTGTAGCCATGGGTAACTGGATAAGAAAACACTAAACAAGTCTCTTTGGGGATATTACATGATGGTATTCAATTTTATATCCTGCCTCTTGCATTGGGGATTTCTTCAAGATACAGACAGGCTCTGAGAGACAGACTTATATAAATAGAAGCATTGCTCAGTGATGAGATTACCCTTGGCTATAAGGCAAAATTACTTCTAAATAGATCATGGCATTAGAAAAAAGAAAAAAAAAGATTTCTGGTGCCAATGCTCTAAGAAAGAGCATAAGCACTTCAAAGGTTATCCACAAAACTCCAAAGAGACACATATGAACTGTTTAGATACCGAAAGAAATTGTGATGATGAGCATGCTCAGTTCACCTTTTTGACTGGCTGACCAAATTCCCTCCTACACTCCCTCTGCTCACTCCCTGACCCAGATCTAAGAGTAACAAGTGGTTGCTTGGATTTCTTGCTGCAAGAGATGTGGAAGAGAAATGTTCCATGAAAATTTTCCTCCACTGGAAAGCAAGATTCCTATGAAACTGCAAAAATCAGAACTTCTATTAGCAGGCTATGTATTTAATTAGGGTTTGAACTGTCAATGTTTAATGTGTTAATTACATGCTTAAGAACATGGATTATAATTTTTAATCTGTCACTCTGCTGGATATAGTACCTTCTGGATATATAATTACATAACTAAGGAATCTCAAAATATTCTCAGGTTGCCTTTTTCCAGTCAAGTCACATCATTCATGTAGTTAACATAATTTTTGACTGTGTAACCACAAAAACATATTGGGATTTCTTCCCTGTCTATGCCAGAAATTTTCAGACATATCCTTAATTCTTCATCTGAAATAGTCATCTTTTCTTTTCTTTCATCTAAGGAATTCTTCCTTTCCATATCAGGCAGAAGAGTATCCCGAGAGATCTCAGAGCTGTAAAACTATGCCTGGTGAGGATAGAAGGAAGACTGGTCAGAGAGTTGACAGCATATTATCTCTAGTCTAGACGATACCTTCTGGAAATTTTAGGATACCTGCTCTCACAGTCTCTGGGATTTAAAAGAAATATAAATGTAAAAATGACACTCAACAGGTTCCACACTTCCCCCTTCCCCGCCCCCCAGCCCTGGAGGTATTTATTTCCAACAAGTTAGGATTCTTATATTCATATTAAACATTTCAAAGCATCCCTCCTGTGGGGACTATCAATAGAGCTTTCTGCTAGACCATTCTTCAACCCAGAACCATGGCACTGTAAATGGGGAAACGTGCAGAGAGTGGCATGTGTGGACAGCATTGTCATCCTCACTTCTATACTGCTCAAGGCTTCCAGCCCCAGGTGACCCATTCAAAAAGTTGTAGGAACATTCTTCTGATTCAAAATGGCACCAAAGGAGATCAGACAGGGATCTGTACCTCAGCTAGTGGAAACAGCACAACTCACCCCAGATCCCTCATATCCCTTCTGATGGACATGATGGCATTCAACTTCTCCAATGGGCATGATGGTAACCACACTCTAGTGGTTGGCCAACCTCCAGGATAGTTCAAACTGAAGTACAAGAAGGAGAGAGATTGAGTCAATCATGGCTGCCTCCTGACCACAATAGAAAAAAGGAACAAGGACTCATGGACCCACCTAAAACCTCCCTTAGAACTTCCATAAGTTCTTTGAGAAGGGAAACTTAGAAGCGTGACTCCTGTGTGAACAGAGGAAGAGTCCTTTGGATGGGGCACTGTGTCAGAGATGGTCGCATTTTTCCACAGACTGCTGAAGTGTAGAACACAGTTTCCACAAAATGTGGAATTACAATACAGCATGAAAGGAGCTGTTATTGGGATAGGGCCCAAAGATCCAGGAAACAGAGAGAAATGAGATGAAGAAAACGAAAGTTTGAGAAGTCAGGAAAGGTCTAAGAGGTGGTGAGGATTAAACTAGGGTGAAAGTGGTACATGAGAGAAGCTCATACACATTCTAGAAGTGTGTGGTGAGGGGCGGGGGTGTGTTCCAACACAGTTTCCACAAAGAGGAACACAACCCAGAGGAACAGAACCACAAGGAGGTTTTAGAGAATCAAAGGTGTCAATGTAGCTGGAGAAATGACAGCAGAAGGGAGAAGGGGATGTAGAGGCAGAGTGCCTGAGCGATAGACCTTGGACTTTTCTGTAGGAGGCGGGAGGCACTACCAGGTTTAAGTCTCTTGACAATTACATTGAGATTGCAAAGGCAGTAGGCTTAAGGAGAGATTGGAGAAAGACAAGATGGAAGTCAGGAAGCCTGTTCCACTGTCCAGGGCAGAGAGGAAGATGTTCTTCCTAAGTCAGAGAAAGTGGAGATGAGAAAAGGGGACTTGAAGGGATATTTCAATGGCAAGAGGACACTGACCTTGGCGTAGTAGCACCAGGTAACTTCTGAACTTCCACCCAGCTCACTAATCCTCACGCAAACCCACCATGGCTAGCCGCCCTCTTAGGAATCTAGTCAGACATGAGCACTGCATGAGGGGCCCTGATGGACGAAATGTTCCTTTTATGAAGGAACACCGGCTTGATACGAGCACCGAGTCAGTTAAAGTCTCTCAAGACCAGAGACAGCTTGCAAGCTCCAGGACTTTCCCAGGCACGGAGTCAGTTAGACATGAGATGGAGTACCAAGGATGGAAAACATCTCTTGATTACTATGACTCAAGAGCCCCAACCAATCAAAACCCTAGGAGTCAGACACAGTGGTCAGATATCCCTGCCGCAAGTCCATCCAGTAGGAACTGGATGGAGACACATGCGCAGAGACAGTAAATCCTTCGATGACCTTCCTTATTATAATGTCATTATAATAAAATTAGCATTGTAGTATTCTCACCCAGCCACTATGGGTTTCTCGTAGATGGTTATGGGAAGGAACATGCGCAGTAAGAGTTTGGTTATGTAACTGTCAATCAACATGAATGGCAAGAGCAGATGAACCCCAGGAGAAGGTCTAAGCTAGGACAAGCGGAGCATCTAAGGCCCAGGAAGGAAACACGGGCTGCTGAACCCAGTGAGGGAAGCTGGACCTCCCCTCTGAGGATGTGCTGTTTCCTTAATACATCTGTCATCACTTCCTTTAGGGTCACCCTGTTCTCCTGTCTGTGTGTACTTTACTTTGGTTTCTGCATTTTCTCTTAAATAGAACTGTACTGCTATTGCTGCAGTAAATCAATTGCAATAGAACTTCTCTCACTTATCTGTGCCTCACTTGAATTCTTTCCTGTGGGGACATAAGGACTGAGGTGAGATAGGGAAATCCAACACAGAGTACTAAAGAATTAGAAGGATAAAACAAAGCCATAAGATCTTATCAACCCAGCAACAGCCCCAAAAGTCTTTTGCTTCTCCATAAAAGAAGAAAAAAGACTCCAGGTGGTTGACTCAGAGGTAGGAAGTTGCCTCCTAGCATCATGCATCACACACCCTCACCAGTGCTCTTTCCACTCTGCCAAGTTACCTGGAACTAATGAGCTTACATTGTGCTGCTGGTCATACTCAGACAAAACACATGCAATTTGAGAGAAATCCCACCAGCAAGAAAACCAACTAAAGGAAGAATAATTCTCAACAACCAAAAAAATGTCTTTTCTGTTGCTCAGAAAATAATACCACTCAGATAACCATTTTCGTAACAGTTAAATAACCAGAAAATGACATGAGATATCTATTTTTATTTTGAGGGTTTTGAAGGATTGTTTAATTATTTTTCTTTTCTATTTTCACCCAGAAGTGATTTGGAAAGCTATGTATATATCTTACTGCCCTCAAGAATATCCGGTAGATACATAAAAGGTAAATTTACCCCTTAAATTCTGAAAGAAGGAATCTACCTACCTGTACCTCTTTGGAACAAGCAACACTAAGAGAACTAAATAAATTAATAAGTGGTATAGCTACTTAAAATGCACATACACTGTAATGAAACAGCTGAGTTCCATCAGTTAACTTAGTCTGTCTTACTCAGAAAAAAACCAGAGACAGAATGCCAACAAGGAGTAAACAGTAAAGATATTTATCACAAACACATGATCTTTGAGAATAAAATCCCCTATTCCTTGGCAGTAACCAGAAAAAGAAAAGTATAGGGGTATTTTCTTCAAAGGAGACCTCAGGTGACAGCTGCTACGTGGTTAGCAGCAATTCATTTAATCCTGAATGGTTATCCAGGCAGAACTGTGCTAACTGGTAACATATTTCTTTATCTGCAGTTTGAAATCTTCAGACATAAGATCTTAGGAAGAAAAGCATGAGAGGGGACCTAAGTAAAGCCTGAGATATGGTATCTAGAAGCAACTGGTTACTGTCAAATGTAGAACCTAGATACAAAACAATTTTTTCCCAAGGACTGGCCACATTCTCTTACCCAAACACTATGGAACTGACCATCACTATATAGAGAGATTTATTTTTAATACCCCAGTCAAATCTGTTCTCTTCTAGTCTTTCCAATGTTCATAAATGTCACTTGGATTCGTGATGGCATACATTTCTGTAAGCATTCCTTCGTCCTCACATTCAGTGTCTTGCCAAGTCTCACATCCATCATGTAATATCAACAATTCCCAATATCCTAGTTCATGACATCTTATCATTAGATAACTGGAAAGTTTCAAAGCTTCCCTTCAGAGACCCCCATTTCTACTCTTACCTTCTCTACTCTTCTACACACAGCAGCTAGAATGATCTTGAAGTGCAAATCAGAAATTAAAGGTCTCCCTTTGTATATTTATATTTGTAATGTCAATTATCTCCCACTATGCTATAACCACCATGAGAGCAAGAATCAGATGTATCTCTCTGGTTCATCTGTTTCCCCATCACCCAGCCAAGTGCCTGATACATACAGGTGCTCAATAGCTATTGGTTGAATGAAGATAAATGGAGGAGGAGAAACTAAGTCTAAGGGATATTTTGCTATACAGAGAGTTCTCATCTGAAGGTACCAGTATTTAATTCCTTTTTTTGAGATTATCAGAGTACAAGGACATACTATGTAATTGATTTAAATAGGCTTGTGTTCAAATACTGCTTTTACCTCTTGGTAGCTGTGCAACTTGGGGAAGATTCCTTCCTCTCTGTATCTTGGGTTTTTAAACTCTAAAAGGTATCATATACCCGATCTCGCAGTAGGTTGAAGGTGCTTTTAAACTTTTTTATTACAACTTTATTGTACTTTCCAATTTTTATAATGAATTATCAAGAAAGTCATAATTTTTTTAAATAGCGAATAGTTTTCTACTGTAAAAAAATGTTATTTATTAACGTGTGATTCAGATAGTGTGTTAATTATCAAGTGCTGACTGACAAACCACCCCGCAAACATTGATGATGTGAAATAACCACCACAACATTGCTTATTCCTGTCTGGCCCTAGAATTCTAGATGGCACAGCTGGCTAGTTTGAGCTCAAGTCTTTTGGAGATTGCAGTCCCACAAAACAAGATTGCTGTCATCCATAGTTGTCTGACTGGGGCTGGACTTTCAAGTTGCCTTTGCACCTAGCCAGCAAGTTGATGCTGGCTATTGGTCCTCTACTCCTCCTTTGGATCTCTCCGCAAGACTCCTTGAGAATCCTCATGGGCTAGTGATTGCCTTCTCCCTGGACAAGGAATCTAAGAAACTAAAGCAGAAGTTGCAGTGTCTTTTATGACCCAGCATTGGAAGTCACAATTGTCATATCCACCATATTTTATTGGTCACTTGGAGTCATCTCTGAGTCAGTGAGAGGAGACCATACTGGGTCCAGAAAGCTGGGAGGCATGGACCATTGGGTCACATGAGAAGCCAAGACAAGGAGCTCTCACACTCTTAACTTTCCTCCCTGTAAGATAAACTGCTACCGCTATGTGTAACTGGAAATATCGGCAGTTACTAATTGTGATGTCTGATGTGTTGATTGTTTTTCTTTTTTAGTATTAGACTTTATTTACACTGTCTCTCGTACAAAAGATGTTCTGAATCAATTTTATTTTCTTTATAAAATGGTTTCTTTTTTAATTTGCTTTATCTACTCTCAGCATGCCACCATCTTTGTTCATATAAAAGCATAATAATTAGAGAAAATCCAATCATTAGATGATGGTGATAGGAGAAATTACTCCCTTCCAATCATTACTCCCTGATTTCAGTCCAGACAAAGGCAATTTAATAAATAAAATGTTTGTAACTCTGCTGTTCGGTTGTGGGATTTGAAAAGGGAATACATATGTGTATAATAGAAAGCCACCTGAAATCTGGAAGCCTAAGGTGGGTCCATATCCAGTGACATGTCATTGACTGAGAGTGATGGATATATTTGCTCTCTTCTCTATTCATCCCACCTGATAAAGAAAATGTATAACAGTCCTCACCTTGCATGCACAAACAGGAGTGTTTATAAGTCAAACACACACAACACCAGATTTCCTCTGGGAATGGAAAATAGTTATCTGAAAGAAGTGAGAGGATATGTTCATTGTGCACCATCTGATTTTTAAACTATTGAATCGACTGTCTAGGCAACATTACTTCTTTTATATATAGTTTTTAATTATTGAACTAACTCAATTAGTCAACATTAGGAGATTGGTTAATCTATCCATCATGTTCAACTGGAGAAGAAATAAGATCTATCTCCATACACCGCTGTGAAACCTCAAGGATATACTGCTAAGTGAAAATAGTAAGGTGCAGAAAAATGTGATTAGGTAAAAGTGCTGCTCTTTATTTTAAAACAATGGAAGAATATAGTAACAATTTAAAACAAAGCTGTTATCTAGCAGGGAGGAAAGACACAGAATGAAGGTAATAGGGATGGAAGCCACAATTTTTTTTTTGAATGTCTACAGACTTAATTTTGAAAGCCTGTTAACATTGACCTTGAAATTTTTAAAAAATTATTTAAATTTAAAAAGTAATCTTTAAAAAAATGAAATGGAACAAATGAACCCGTGTGTCCAATTGGCAACACAACCACTCAGTGAGGATCCTTTTCGGGTGGCTTCAGAGTGACTGAGGAATGTCCTGCATGTGAACTAGAGCAAACTAGCCCCAGCTCTCACCAGCTCTGTGTACCTGCTCCCAGCTCGGCATTCAGTCACGTCAAGTCAACAGCTTGAAAACAGTCACAGCGGGAGTATTTACATCGTGGAAATCCGCAAATGCTACCAATCAGGCTTTTTCTTATTTGTGTTTTGTTGTGGCTGCTGTTTCTCCATTTTCTGAGTACTATTTGTGTTAAATATTTGCAGCATACCACTAAATTTAATCATACGTACCTAGAGACAAAAATAATTACAAAGCAAAATTATCAAGAATTAGCTTCAATAATCATGGTGTGGGTAGGAGAGTTGGCATGGTCATCTCACGATTGTTTCCTGCTCGTTTGGGATAAACAAATGAGTAATTACGTTGCTATTGTTAAGAACCAGGATTCTGGAGAGTGGGGAGAAAAGACACGAATTTAAGAAGAGGTTCAAGTAAAAACACTTAGCACCGGATTTCAATGGGAAGTAGGAACACATGAGTTTTTCACTTTTTCTTAATTAACATAATCATGGGGGCGGAGTAGGCAAAATCCAAATTGTGGAAACTCTAGCGTAAAAGAGACAATTTCTTCAACAAAAATAATAACAAAATCACAAAATATAAGGAATAAAGAAATAGAGAATGGTATCTATTGATTAAAAGATATTTAATCTATCTCATGGTATAGACTTTTGGAGTTTCCGATTACTGCTAAAAATATTATTTAAAAAAAGGAAGCAGAACATCCATAAGGTAATTAAGGAAGTATGAATACTGACTGAATATCAGATGGTCTTAAATATTTTATGAGATGTGTGACTGTTGTGTATTATTTTGTGTTTTCTGATTACATTTTTGTAGCAAAATCCTTATCTTTTAGAAATCTAGCCTGCAATATTTATATATGGAATTATATTACTGCTATATCTAGGATTTGCTTCAAAGTAATCAAGGGCAGGAGTAAGAAGAGGAACCACAGAAAGATAAAATTGGCCATAAAGTGATCTTTCTTGAAGTTTCATGATGGCTATAGTACAGGAGAATAATAGTTTATTTTCTTCTTTGAATTTACTGAAAAGTTTTCTTTCCTTTTTTTTTTTTTTTTTTTAAGGAAAAGTGCAGATAGGAATGAAGGTGAGTAGGCAGGCAGGCAGGCAGGAAGAGAGAAGAGGAAGAAGTATTTTATTTTATCTATTCTGTTTTATTTTTTCAGTTGTTAGCACTGATTGTTTCCCCCCAGACCCAGGACTCGAAGTCAGGGGTATGTAACCTGCTACTTTGGCGACTATTAACCCAACCACTGTTCCATCAGGGGACACTGGAAAGTTTTCTTAACAAAACACTTTCTATGATTAAGATGACTATCCCCCATATCTGCTAGCTTTTGATTTCCCCAAGTTTCCCTAAGCATATTTTTCATTCAGATAAGTTTCTGCGGGTGTGTTGTTACTGTCACCACCTACTAAAAGTCATCTACAAATTGCTTCAAGGGTGGGCTTCAAAATTAACAAAATTCAGATCACCAAAGATAGACATCAGCCCTAGTGCATTAGTGAGAAAGAAAAATCAAACTCCATAGAGTCAATTTATAGACGAAAAGACCTTGGCAGTTACACATGAAATGCTTAATTAGGAACCACAAACATTTTCCGAACCAAATGCCATCAGCACTTCTTACAAAGTCACATGCCTTTGAAAAAAGTTAATTTGCTGCTGTCTAACAGTATATAGGTCCACATAGAAAGATTCCTAAAACATCTGGCACTCAAGCACATCTGCCGCAGGTGAGCAGACAAAGCCACCATAAAGCCAGGGAGCAGACAAAGCGAGCAGTCACCCAGGGGTGGAAGTGCCTGCGTGAAGAGCCATTAGCTGGAGGCATAGAAAGCACTTCTTCTACCCACACGCATTTGGGCATCCGCCAAAACCATCCCCAGTGACTTTCAATGTGAAATAGCCTTTCCCAGGTCAGACAGACAGCAAATATTTAACAAGGAAAGAAGAAAAGCAGGTGCAGACCTTGGACAGTGGATTGCCACGCCTCCTGCCATTTTGAGTCATCAGTGAGAAACTGAGGTCCCTGAGCCTCAGACATAGGCAGTGCTTCGACCATTATAAAAAGCACAGAGTCTGTGAGAGGTTTCCCCTGGCCCCTGACCCCAGAGTTCCAACCCAGTGAAAAACCCACACACCATGGCCCGCCGGAGGTGAGAAACCTCGGCCATCAGCCAAGGTAAGTAAACAAATAAATCCTGAAAGTGTCCCGAAGCCAGACTGCAGGTGGAGATCAGAGAGGAGTTGACTTTAGGGCTCCTCGCTGGTGTCCTTAATGTGTCAAGTCACGTGAGGGGCCAAGTTTTCTGAGTGACTCTAAACCAATGTCCCTGAAAAGGTTTCCGGTAGGCCCCCTGCACCAGAGCCACCTCGATGTGATACCAAACAGAGACCTTCCTAAAACAGAGCGGCAAGGGTGACTAGAGAATCTGCATTGTTAATAAACCACCAGGCTGCTTGTCATGCCCACGAGAGTATGAGACCCGCCATGCCAGGCAGGTCTGGGCATGATCACAGATCGCAGTGCCCAATAGCAGAAGGCAGATATTTATTATTTTGCTTCTATGTCCAATATTCATTAAATCCTTCCTAGCCACATGTCTCATATCTACAAAATGAGGTGGGAGACTGGGAGTAAGGGGTAAGGGATCCCACTTTTAAATCAGCAAGCAAATGGAAGAGATGATGGAGTGTGTTTTTCCCTCACTGATTTCGGAATTCGAAAGAGGCAACCACTCTCTCCTCATCAGTTCTCAATTAGCAGGCTTTTTTTTTTTTTTTTTCACTTTGCAAACACTAAGTTGTGTTTCAGTGTCAGTGACGTGAATTTCCTCGTTTGCTCTCCATGGGTAAGTGGGTATACCTAAGTTGGGTCACCTCATAACTGCCTGTGTGGTTTGCTCAGCGCCAGGTCTTCCCAGGTCCCTCCCTCCCTTCCCTCTCTCCAGAAATCCTGTACCCTGGGTCTCCTCCCAGAGGGAGACATTTATAAATCACTGAGGTGATTTTGATTTGGTTGAATGGGTTACTCCTCGCCTTGGTATGTACAATTTAAGAGAGGAAACCAAAAGAACATTCCTCAGGGTGGAATTTCAGGAGGAATTCCTGCAGTGAAAGGAGAGATGTTTTGGGTCTCTCAGTCCCATTGGTGAGTGACTGTGCTAGAAACCCCAGAACCAAGACCTGCATAGTTCCAGTCTCACTCCCTGGCCGCACTTTCCTCCTAGTACATGGTGCTACGTGATCAGGTATGGCTCTGTCATTACTGACACCAGTCATTGCTTTCTTCAGGGAGGGGCGAATTTCATCATCTCCCCTGGAACCCCCCATCTCTGCCCCCACTTATTTCCTGATGAAGATCTTCCTTTTCTTTCCTTAAAGATATTGTAAATGTCATAATGGATTGGGCCTCATAGAGGGGCAATTAGCACTAAGAATGTAAGTCCTTGTTGGGGAAATGGCCAAAGTCCCTTTCCCCCTGGGAATTTCCCTAATTCCCTCACCTCTTTCAAGCCTACTCAAATCTCACCTTCTCATGTATCTACCTGAGCAGCCCTACGGAACATCATACCTGCTCCTCATCCCTGACCTGCACCCCCAGTTCCCCTTGTCCTTCTGCCATAACATTTCAGCATTTAAAATATTATATAATCTATGTGCTTGTGCTGTGTATGGCTCATGTCTCTCTTCTCCCATTGGGTACAAACTTCATGAGGGCAGGAATATTTTCTTTGTTCATCAATATGTGCCCTAGAGCCTAGAAGTATGCCTATACATAGCAGGTAATCCATAAATAGTGTTATTAGTAATGACGTCATTTTAATAATATAACAGATTAAAGAAACAAATGGCATTAATAATAGTCATTGTGGTTAATCATAATAAGGGCTGTGTTGTTGATGGCTGATCAGCCTATTGAAGAGACACAGGTGTTCACTAACGGAGAAAGATAAAGGGGAAGGAAGGCATTGCTCTGTGCTGGACTCTGCACAAGCACTCATGTCTGTTAGTACAGTGCTCTCATTCCCCACAGAGTTTCTGAACCAGGAATTTCAGCTGACAAGTCCCAAGCTAGTAGCTGGTTCTAAAATTCAATTTGACTAACAGGAGAGCTTGAGCAAGTCTTTTTCCAAGACTTCCCCAAGGAAATGCCTACAGGGAAAAAGAAGTATCACCCAGTCATGGACTTGTCCCCTTCGTGCTTCCCTGCACCTCTCTATCCTCAGGTCATTAGGAAAATCGAAAAGATTTCTCTGAAACTGAAAGTAGCTCTTCCTTAAGAAGTCCCTGGGGTACTGCTGCTGCTGCCCTGAGGACTTTCAGCAGCCCCAGAATCAGCTCATGAGCCTCATCACGTATCTGGAAGTAGATAAATCAAATATAAGTCTTGGCTATTTAAACAGCATTAAAAACAATATCTATGAGCAAACAGAGTCCATGGGACTGATGCTGGGTTGCTGGAGAAATCATTGGCTCACACCAGGGCCTAGGCTTAGCCCCTATCTCTCATCAGTCCTTAATTTTAAGGCCCCAGTCACTCAAGCCCTACTGGTCTTCAGAAACCTAAAGCAGTAGTACAAGGCGTGCCCTGGTGGCCTAGCAGTTCAGTCCACTGGGCACAGTCCACATAACGTCGCAAGGTCTGGGGGTCAAGACCCAAAGCATGGAGCAACAAGCAAGATGAACAACTAAATAAAATAAAGAAAATGTTGCTTCCTCCTCTCTCTTCCAGCCTGTCTCCAGTTGCCTTCATTCCAGCCTGCACCTTTCCTTTAAAAAAATTTTTTTAATTAAAAAAAAATACTCCAGTAGTGTCAGCATGTTGTAACCTCCTCTCTTCTAAGATGGAAAACAGGTCTCTCAGGGACAAGAATCTGGAGGGGCACACACTGAATTCTTAACAGTTACCTCCTGGAGAAGAGATCACAGGAGAAGTTAGAAAGCTATGAAATTCATGCACTTCTGATTTATATGTGGGTCAAAACAAGCAAGCATTGCTTCTATAGGTAAAAAAAAAAATAAAATTAAATTAAATATGAGTGTTTGAAAAGAAAGGATTCTATGTCGGAGGATAAATGTAGGCTTCTCTGACATGAGCCATGTTTATGTGTGGACTCTTTTCCCAGGAGAGGTCATCCCAGCATGCTATAGAGGAAGCATAGAAGAACACCTGTCTCATTCAAATGCACCTCATGCCTCGTCTTCCCAAGAGCCAGTCTTTAGCTTCTCAAGTGAGGTCCCTCCCTTGGAATTCTCTTGTGTGCTTTTAGCCTCTAGGGAGCCAGCCATGTGCCGGTGTCTACTCTTCAGTTGGCTCTGTCCTGGGAGGCAGGCTGCAGAGTCCTCTGTAAGTCCGCCTGCCCAAGCCCAGGCCTACTCCCATTCCATCTCAAAGAATTCCTTGTTGGCAAAATACCCAGAACTGGCTGAAAAAGCTGGTTTCAGCTTCGGAGCCCTGTTCAGATGGGATACAGCAAAGGGATTTATGAGAAACTCTGTCTGCAGGCAAGAGGAAAATACAGATAATGAGGGCAGTCTCCCCCAGAGGCTGCTGGTCAGCATTAGACATCCACTCGGAAGCCAGGCAGGCAGCTGGGTCATGCTCCCCAGAGCTACAGTGGGCCCCATTCACCAAACCACACTCACGCCTGGCTCCGTCTGAGGGCACCTTTTCCAGCATATGGTAACTCAGACCTGTAACCAGAAAGTCTACACGTCCCTGTGACCAGAGTCTGCGACTGAGAATGAGACCAGACTGGCATTGCGCAATGACTTGCAGAGTTGGAAGGGATTCTGGGGAGTATTCAGAGGGTGATTTCCAACGACGCTACACAGAGCCCCATAAGTCAGAGCTGACACATCAGGAGACCAAGGTGAGGCCCAGGGGGGCTCTGGGCTGCCATTTTCACTTCACCAAGAAGTATCTGCCTTCTTCAGTGTGACTGTGTGTGAATGTGTGAACCAATCTCAGCATGGAGTCATGTTCAAAGAAGCAGTTGTCCATCAAAAAAGTATTCTCTGAAGCAATTCAAATGTATACTCAGCTTCTAGAAACAAAGCCAGCAAGTTGGAGTGCATTCTTAATGCGCTCCAAGATAGCTTTAAATCCTTTACTCCCAGTCTCCGCCATTCTCTGTATCCTCTACACAGATGGCAGCCGCTTCCTGAAATTTTACCCTTCTTCCTTTCTTTATTCCAGAACAAACCTTTTCATGACTTAACAACATTTATGATTCACCGCCTCCACCCCTATTGCCCTCTCTGGCTTAGTGTTCACCTGTGTAGCTCAGCTTAGCCACTCTGGCTTCATTTTTCAGGGTTTGGGGAGTTGTGCCCCTTTGCCCTAGACAGGAAAGCCCACACATTGGTACAATCTGTGCAACTCCTTCCTTCTTTCTGGAAAATGGAGAAAGACTGTGGGTCTAATACACTGGTGTATGCTTCTCTTGTTGCATTGAGGTCCCACAGAACAATTCATTTTTCAAAAGATGCCAGTGGTCCATTCAGTCCTTTCTAAACGGAGTCATGGAAAAAAACTCTAAGTGGAATTTATTCTCCTTCTCCGCATTTAATGACAAGGGGTTCATTCCTTCACAAAGCAACATAGTTTTTGGCCTGCTTTTTCACTCATGAAAGTCCTTCCTTAGCCAGGTGTTTCACAGGTTTTGAGGCCTGAATAAAGTTTCTTTGACTTGAGATTTCTGTCCCTCAACCAGCAGAATAACTCAATGACTGAAGTTTCCATGATGACTTCCCCAGGATGGGTTTAATAGAAATACATTCTCTAAAATAGGTTAACTCTTCAGTTACTAACACCCACCTCATCCTTTGAATTCGTTTCTCAAATTAGCTAACCAGCTAACTAGGGACACTTGAAGATGTTGAGTAAAGGGAGAAGAAAGATTTCAAAGGGGAGGTTACCACAAGACAAGGCCCCAAAGAGGAGAGACAGAAATGTGGAAGAGGGACTGGAGTTGTAGAGAAGGACAGAGCCAGGGACCCACTGCCAGAGTCCCCAACCTCCAGAACAGCCATCTTTGAGTCACCAGGCATGACCAGCCAAGAAGACTTCAGGAATCAGTGCTGGTTGTCACTTCCATTCCAGGTGTACTTGTGAAGAATGCTCCTTGACCTGAAAACTCATTAACTCTTCTCACTTCTTCTCTAAAAACTCCACCTGCGGCTCATCACCTGGTTTCAAGTACCTCACAAGGTAAATTGACAGTACCCTGATTCTCAGGCCTTCTTCTACATCACAGATTTTTAATTCACTTATGAGAACATGAAACCTCAATGTCCTGTTGGGCCAGAGTGACATAGAATCAGAACCCGGGGTGGCTTCCAGCTCAGAACTTAAAACGACTTTGTCATCAAGGATGAAACAGGAAGAGCCCATTTTACTCTGGTTACCTTGCTCTATGATTTTAGGTTATGGTGTTTTATTAGTGACTTGAGAGCTGACTGTTGTCCAAGAAAATAGAGAACAAGTGAACACTCAGTTAGACAAGACCAGATGCTGCCCCTGAATGACTCTTGGCTAGAGCACAGACCTCAGTTCAGGGAGGAGCAAGTCACTGTGACTCTATCCCTAAAGGAGACTCACCACAAATGGCATATTCATTCCTTTCTCCTGCCGTTCAGTGAATAAGAAAGAGGCTATCAGCAGTTCTGTGCCCTTCATTTCACTGAGGTCACCGTCTGGTGCAGAAACAGGATGACTCACTTGAAGGCACTTCTCATCCTGTCTCCTTTTTATGGTCATGGTGTCTGGTTTTTTGAATTGATAATTCCTCCCCTTGTTCCAGTTTCCCCAGGTCCCACCTACAACTGCCTGTGTGGGGTCTCTTTCCACCTTCTGCTCTAACATTCTGACTAAAACAAGCCGAGAGAGAAACCAAGGTGCTTTCCCACCTGGAGTTGGTTGGGTGACGGTAACTGAGTTTCTTACTGAAGTAAATCTTTGTTCCTGTTCTTTCAGTCTAAGGAACATTCTTGAGAAGACTACTTCTTTAGAAAAGGTGAGAAGATAAATAGAGAAAACTAACAAGTGTCTTGATATAGCAAAAACTCCCAGCTGCCATCTTTCCCTTCAGAAGAAAGTCAACAAGGCAAAACTCACTTTGTGCTCCTTGGGCCCACACTTCTTTGTGCTACTGTCCTTCTTGGACTTCGACATAAGTGTCAATCATTTTCTTCATATATGACCACTGCTTGCATTATTATTTTATTTCAAAACTATTCCAATTCCCATTTTAATATCATCTTTTTTGCCCTCTCCAAATTACCCATGCAATCATAAGTGAATGGATAATGTGCCATTTCCATATGCTATTTAAATCACTCCCTTAACAAACACTTAAAGAATGTACATGCCAGGTCTTACTCTAAACACAAACATTAACTCATTGAATCCTCACAACAACCCTGTCAGTTAGGGTCTACTATGTCCTCATTTTATAGACTATGATATTGAGGAAGAGAAAGAAACCACACAGAATTGGGATTGAAATTCAGAGAGGATGACTCCAAAACTTGAGTTTAATCTGAGTTAACCACTACCTTTGTTGTGAGCAAAGGAAAAGAGTAAGTTTAGCATGTCATGGGGACAAGATGTGCCAATCACTCAGGAATCATGTGTATCTTCAAAAATGCACTCAATTTTCAATTGTGGTCACAGTCGAGTGAGAACTGAGGTGTCACCCTCAGAGTCTGGAGCGATCCAGAGGGTCTGACGCACTGCCAGTTGCACTACACTGTGGTCAGACAGATTCTTCAAAGGGAGCTGTAGAGAAGGTCAAAGTCTGCGTAGGACTTGAGTACCTCCCAGTCTCGGGCTGTCTCACAGATACACTTGGCGTTGCAGAATCGCAACCTGCTAGAGAGTTGGGAGTCGAGACTAGAAGCCAGGGCCCTGGAACAGTGTGGCCAGACATGACTGGCCAAGAATCCTTCACCAATCAGTTAGTTCATAGGCCACCAAAAACCATCCCCTATCACTCTTTGAGAACCACCAGTTGAGTGGAAAGAACTTTGGTCTTCGAGAAGACTTCCATTTTAATTCCTTTCCCACTACTTACTGGCCACGGGGTCTTGAGCAATATTTGTGACCACCATAGCTTCAGTTTCCCCATATGTGGATTATTGACAGTAATCCCTGCTTCTCTCACAGGTGGTCTTAGAAAATAAAGGAAATCATGCTATTGAAAGAGCAGTGGGGGCACACACTGGTGGCCTAGTGCATTAAATCAGGTATAGTCCACATACATCCCAAGGTCCCTGGGTCAAGACTCTGGGCTAGGGAAACAACTCAGATGAACAACTGAATAAAATAAATGAAGTGCTTCTTCCTCCTCTCTCTTCCTGCCTGCCTGCCTGCTCGTCTTCATTCCTGCCTGCACCTTTCCTTCAAAAAAAAAAAGTGCATGGGAAACATCATGGCCACAAGTCAACAGCATCCTCTCTAATGATGAATCAAGGTCTGAAATGAAGGAAACAGTGCCTCTGCTTTTTCATGACAAGCAGTCCTTGCTGGTTGGAAATCTTTCAAATAGAAAGTAGATCCTTATGTTCTTTTGTGCTAGAGGTTGCTGCTGCTGCTGCCAATGCAAAATAAATTACCTCATGAAGTCAGGTCTGTTTCTCTTATTCCACTACCTGATGACTTCCTGTGTGTAACATTCAAACGTGAGCATCTCAGCCAAAGGTCCATAAAGCCATTTCCCCCACACTTCACACTTTGCTGTGCTGAACATCTGCTTTTCTTGGCCACCTGAGTTGATGAGTCTCACTTTGCACCAGGGTGAGGACCAGGTGTCATGCAGGACCCAGACGTTTTCTTCCCTTCAGGCCTCAAGAGGAGTCTAGGTTTATAACCCCATTTCCCCCACAAGAGCTGTGGTGATGGAAGCCACACAGCTGGGCTTCATTACCACCCCCGCCCCCATCAGTGGCCGTGACATTTTTTAAGGCAGCAGGCAAGGCCAATTCTTGTGTTCTTACATTTTCAGCAAGGTTGGAGCTAGCGCTGGTCATCTGGAAAGATGGATATGACTCTAAATTTCAGTGAAGGGTCTTCCGTTTTTCCATCTTTCAGGAGAGAGCTCCTACAATTTAAAAATTCCTGAGAATAGCATGCTTTCTAGACTGTGCCTCTGAGTGTGGACAAAGATCCGATTTCCGTTTCTCTCTGCTCCTCTTTACTATCGATACAAGATGAGAATGTGTAAGGTAATACTCATGTTTTGATGTGTTGATAGCCGTGCAGACAAAGTAAATTCAATGAGTGAGTGAAATCCTTATAACATAGATGCCAAAAGATTTCAAAAGATTTCTTTTGAGTTGTGTCCACTTTCACCTTGGAAAACACGTCTCTGTATGAGAGATGTGGCACCTGATAGCTAGTTATTATGAAAGGAGAGGCAAGATAAATAAAGGGTAGAATCATCTCCTTCTACAAAGGAAGCATCTCAATCCCACATGACTTGTCTCTGTATCCCTGTTGGCTAAGTCATAACCTCCTGACATGGAAAGAAGGCAACACTTCTGAAATACTGAGTACTGCATTTTGAAGACCCAATCTCATTTCAGAAAGTATTCCAGATATGTTACATCTGTACCAATAAACTGATAGCCCCAGCACTGCCCTTCACAGCATCTGTTTTTAATAACATGGTAACACCTCAAAAGTTGGTAGTACAGATGGAAAATAAATCAAGAGCATGAGCTTACACTCTTTCCTGAAAGGGGATTCGCACACTTAGTACTGTCAGTCTGAGGTGACTCTGTGCTTATAATTGGGTCTTGCCAGTAATTTTCTAAGTATGCTTACCAACAAGAAAAGATGGCTTTTTTTTTTTTTTTTAAGGAAAAGTGCAGGCAGAAATGAAGGTGAGTAGGCAGTAAGAGAAAGGAGGAAGAAGCATTTTTATTTATTTTATTTAGTTGTTCATCTTGGCTGCCCCCTACCTCCCACACTGGGACGTGAACCTGGGTCCTTAGGATGAATGAGGCAACGAACCAAACCACTACTCGACCAGGGTGAGCCCAGGTTATTTTTCAAAAAAATAATAACCATAACCATTTACTTGCTGGGGATTTTGCTTTCAACTGACTCTCTAATGCAGGGTGCATTACCAAGTGGCTTCAGAATGTTACCTGTCCCTTCTCACATCTCCCAACACCATCCCTTTTCCTAATCACCAAACTCTACACTCCTTTCCTCTACTGTGTCCTGTGTTCCCAGGCTATGGACTCAAACATTGTCCTGGGCCTCAAACCTCCAACCTTTAGGTGCAGACCCACCAGTAGTTACAAGAGATGAAGGTCCCAGCTGCTGAATGCCAGACATGTTCACATATACCACCTCATTTGGCCCCCAGATTTTAAGATAAACCCCTTCTCAGAAGTAAGGACACCCAGAGAGGTAGAGGACACAAACCTTGAAGTGACTGATGCAAGATTTACAGCTGGCTCTTCTCTAAACCCTGTATTTGCTATACCAACTCAACTCCCACTTCTGCTCTTTCCAAGAAGTGTCCTCTCTCCTTCAGTCCATATCTGGAAGCCCGACCTCCCTGGGCAAATCCGGCACCTGTTTTTCTTGCACCTTGGATTTTCTCCTTTCTGCAGACCCACCCCTTCTTTCTCATCACAGTCAAATTCTTGAAAAATAGTCTTCTCATTGCTCTAGTCTCATCTGGTGCTGTCTCCTTTAGTCCACCAAAATGACAATTTCAATTCACCTCTGGTCTTTTATTTTTACCATGGTGTGATTCCATCCAGCTCTAGAGCAAATAAGCATATGCTGATTTGCATGCCAGGAGGATATATATATGCACATATATATTTTAAAACAATTTTTATGCACAATTTTTTTAGACTCCTTACTAAATATTTTTGCAGGTCTTTTGTTCTCATTCTAATTGCTAAACACTTTAAAATACTTAGAAGTAAGACTTGTAGCCTCTTTTTTTCCTTCAGTAGAGGACCTTAAGATATGCATGCAATCAGAATAAAATAAGAAATTGAATTCGAACCATTCTCCCAAGTGGAATCAACTGCTCTCAGTCTCTAAATACCAAACCTCCCATAGCTTCAGAGAACAAGAGATGTAAGCATCACATTATCTGGGAAAATTTCTTTTTTGAAAGCTGACTAATATTATATGAAAGTCCCACTTTCAAAACATGGAGGAAGATGGGAATTGTTAGCTCTGTCGAAAAGTTGAGTGGCCAGTTAGCAGAAGAACAAGGAGAATTTCACTCTGATGAATTCCTGGTATGAATTTAAGTTGGTAGCACTTTTTGCAGGAAGATGTTTCCATATATGTCAAAATAAAAAATGCATATACTCTTTGACTCAGGAATTCTACACTTCTAGAATAATTGCTCAGTATATTTATCTTTATCCACACAAATACATATATTGTAATATTCACTGCCACATTTTAAAACATGAGGCAGCTCAATACATGAAATTATTTTGAAGAAGATATTGGGGAACATCTCCCCTCATTCCCTCTGTTTTTTTTGGCTAGACTGATAACTAACTGGCATAAGATTAAGAAGACAAAAGACTAATTAAATGCCTGCATATGGGGCCTATAGAATATGGAAACTGTGATCTGGTCAGTACAATGAGGTGATACAGCTTATAGAAAGGAAATAATAAAATTAGGAGACAAAGACAAAATCAAAGAAACTTCATAATTTAAAAAGGAATTTTGCAGGATTTTTTCACATATAGAGGCAGACTTTGTAAACTCTAGTCTAAGGTGATAAGATTCTCACCTCCAGGAGGAGGGAAAGATTTTCTGTTTTTAGGGAGATAGATAATTGGACAAAACATTCTTGGATCTGCTGTTTCTCCATTGTCTTCAATTCAAAATAATCAGCATGCCACTTGGTAACATCCTGGGGCAGCCTGTTCTTAGTCCCAATAATCTCCAAGATAAGAGAGGCAAAAAGGCAAAATGCAGAACAACATGAAAATGTATTAACATTTATGGAGTTGAAATACACACCTACACAGAGGGAGGGGGAGGGGAGGGGGAGGGAGAGGGAGGGACTTGCATTTGAAAAGACTACAGACGCATAAACTCACCCATTCGAATTCGAAAACACTGTTTCTGGCATCTGAACATTCCCTTAGCTGTTGACTTTCCAGAGAGGAATTAAGGACTGAGAGCCTGAAGTGGGAAGGAAACTTATTTCCGTTTACATTTTGTGTGCTAACTGAAAACTTTGCCTTGTGCAAATACTTTTTTAAAAAAACTAATTTTTAAGCAAAAGGAATTTTTGAAAGCTTGGGTTAACTTGAACATCTTTTTTCCCAATTAGATGTAAACAATGTCTATCATTTAAATTTCTTTTTTCTGGTAAAGTGTGAAGAGTGGCTGTAAGATTAAAGAGGCTTGGGTGGGCCAACTCTAAATTGAGATGGTCCAGAGACTAACCTGGATTGAAAGAGGGTTTTCTGGTGTCCCATACAGGACTTGAGTTTTGCCATTTTTCACTTTAAAGGAAGAGTTAACTTACAAAGAAGGCACAAATAATTTAATCCATATACAGAGTCTGTCTTATTAGTTCACATCCGCACCTCCTCATGACGGCAGTTGTCATCAGCTAATGCCTGAACCATGTTTCAAGGGACACTCTCATTTTGTGAAATAATGTTCTGTCCTGCAGATTCTGAGTTTCTTAAGAGAAGCAATAACATTCACCAACCACAGTCCAATCTGTTCCTCTAGGTGGGTAGGAGGCATCTTAAGTTGGTTACACTAAGTCAATATTATTTAATCATTTCAACTATCCCCAAAATCTCTCTATTCTCAATTGTAAGTTTATGGCACCACAAGCCCAGCCCATCTAATTCTGGCTCAGAATAACTTTACTGTCTTCCCTCAGGAGCTCCCCTCATCTGGCATCTTCTCAACAGTCAACCTCACACCCCAGGAAAAAAGGGGAAATTCCAGAGACCATAATCCCCCAGGAATCTCGGAAGCACTGGAAGACAGTCGTTAGCCGACATTCTGGGACTTCAGGCATTTCAAGGCCTCATAACAACTATTATTGGAGAGGCACTTTTACAGCAGCCACTGTTGTCAAGTGGAAATAAATTTTTAATAATAAGAATAACAGCAGCAGATTGATGCTTTGACTCTTCCAGAACAGCCATCCAGGGATATTCCAGTCTTCAAGTTCTATCAGTTCAAGCAAAACTTGATGGTTCCACCCCACCAGGGAGCACTTCAGTCCTTAATCTCTTTACAAGCAGCAGAAGACTTGAGAACCAAGGACAGTTGAGGACTCGGCCATTGTCAGAGTCTGTGAATGACAGACCAAGGAGGAATTCTGGCCTTTCTCTCTATCTCTGTTTTTCTCACTAATTTTCCTTTCCAGCTTTCCTAGAGTGTGGTAAACCAAATGCCTAGAAACCATAATTCAAACTTTCTCTGGGCACCAAGCAATCTTAGAATGCTAAAGTGCCCTCAATAATCCCTTCTGTCTTCTCAACCTCAGCTTCTGACAAGGATCAGGAAAGGAAGACCGCCTCATTTACCCTCCTCAATCTTGTTCGTGGGCTATCAAACCTTACCTATGAGAGGAGAAACCCTTCCAATCACACCAAGGGCACGTACATCTTTATACACCTAATATACTGACTATTCTTGAATTCTCATGCAATTTGAAAGAACATAACACGAGTAAAACCTGAATTGATTTTAGACTGATTTTTTTCCATGGAGCAAAGACTTATAAATCACTCTATATGTCAAATTCTGCCCCTTTTCTCTGATTCAGTAATCACTCTCTTAGTACCTCGGGAGATCTAAACTAGACATTTGTGTCTACCATGGGCCCTGACTAGGCTATTTATTTAATTCAGCTGAGAATCTAGGGTGTTATGTCCTATTAATTCACTGACAACCTATTTTAAATGAACAAATCAGAGCCAACTTCTTTTTGAGATATTGAACTTGATGTAAATACAATGCAATAGGAATTAATTTTCCATTTTGGCTTAATTTTCTAATTATACAAACTATACACATTAGAGAAAAAAACTTTCCAAAATGCTCAAGCTTCACAGACATATTTTATTCTGTTTACACAGAAAGGAGATCAAATCTACAGTTTCATTTTCATATTTTAAATTAATATGAAGAGGAAGACCCTAAGCCAATCCAAAAACCCCAACCATTCTGCATTAAAGCTAAAATTATGGAAATTAGCTATTACCACAAATTATGTCTGGGTTTTAAACTATCTCTAATGCACAAATGTAATTTAGCCACATTTTGTGTTGAGTTTTAATAGTTTTAAAAGGTTTCTATCTTCCTCTGGCCTTTTCTTCAGACTACCTTGCTCAAGTTTGATGATATTAAATCTAGAGTTAGTTGAACTAGTCAGCCCTCTGTATCTGTGGGTGCTGCATCAGCATATCCAACCAACCACACATGGAAAATATACACCATGTAATGAGCCCTGCAATGGTTCTGTCTGTACAGAGCATGTACAGACTTCCTGTCATTATTCCCCGAACAATACAATTATCTGCATAGCATTTGCATTGCATTATGTACTTTAAGTAATCTAGAGATGATGTAAAGTCTACCAGAGGGTATGCATAGGTGATAGGCAAAGATGGCACTATTTTATAGAAAGGACTGTTTTATATAAAGTCATCCTCCCATTTTGGAATTGGAAATAGGGTGCACAGGAATCAATCCCCACTAGGGACTGTACTACTGTTCATCGTGGATTTCCAAAGATTCAAGAGCAAGGAAAGAATAAAAAACTCTCTACAGATGTCTGTGTATTGGAAGGAGAGGTGGTAGGAAATGAGTAAACAGGGCTTTATGATACAAAGCAATAACTTGCTAAATTTCTCACCAAAATGTAAATTATCAAGAGTTAACTTTCAACCCCAAGTCTGGAGGCTGATTTTGTATGAGTCCTAATGGAATCCATGATCCCAAGACTCAGAAATACTAGACTATTAGGGCACCTTGCTTTTCCCAGGCAATATCTATGTCTCCATCTTTAAAGAGCATGATTTCTGTCCTATTTTTACCACTCAACTTCAATGGCATCTTTTGGTCTGAGCTATAAGGTCAACAGAAGTCAGTCACGCAGCTGACTTTTTAGATGGTGGGATTTTCCATCTTTGTGAGAATGATCTGATGAAATGAAAAAAAGCATGTCCTCAGAAAACCACTGCTGTAAACCTTTGTGCTGGCCTCTCATATTCTTCCTTTCACTTAAAGGTCCTCATCTCCTCCCTCCAAACATCCAAGTCCTTCCATCTTCCATCTCACATTGAGAGTTATTTTAATGACACTTCTTCCCCTAATACTTCTCAAAAACTCAACACCAAATGAGCTCTCAAGAAGTTGAAAGAGTTCTGAGTCATAACCTTTCAAGACTTCCTCAAACCTATAGGATATAGCTCACGGTGATGCAGAGGCTAAATAAGATGACACTTGGGTTAATAATACTTGCTGTCACATTTTTCTCTGAGGAAGTATTCCTTTCATTTTTTAAATTTATTTTACATTGGTTTTGTTGAAAGAATACTGCATTATAACATTAACTAGGTTTAAGGTATACATGACAGTAAATTCACATCTATATTTAATACCATAAGTTCACCACTATTTCCTTTCTTCTTTTACTGTAAAATTAATACACTTTAACTGTTGTGCCGCCCGCCTCCCCCCCACCCCACCCCCGCCCTTCCTCCATCTCTTCCTGCACCCACTGAATTTTTTTTGGCTGAAACTGTATTGTTGTTTGATTTAGTTCATTTTTAAATCGATTTTTGTTCACTTTAGTTCATTTGTTTGCTTGCTGTCTCTATACACTACATATGAATGATATCATTTAAAGTCAGTTTTTCTCCTTCTTGCTTATCTCACTAAGAATAATTCCCTCCAGGTCCGTACATGTTGCTACAAATGACAGAATTGGACCTTTTTGATAGCAATGTGGTAGTCCATTGTGTGTGTGTGTGTGTGTGTGTGTGTGTGCATCTCACATCTTTATCTACTCATATGCTGATGGGCATTTAGGTTTTTTCCAGCTCTTGGACATTATAAATAATGCTGCAATGAACGTGGGGATGCATACATCTCTGCAAATAAGTGTTGTGATTTTTAGGGTAAATATCTAGCAGAGAATAACTGGGTCGTATGGGATTTCCATTCTCAATTTTTGAGGATTCTCTATACTGTTTTCTGTAATGGTTGTACCATTTTACACTTTCACCAACAGTGTAAAAGTGTTCCCTTTTCTCAACATCCTCTTCAGTATTTGTTTCTGAATGATAGCCCTTTTCACAGGTGTGAGGTGATATCCCATTATTATTTGATTTCGCATTTCCCTAAAAGAAAGAGACATAGACTATCTTTTCATGTGTCTGTTGGCCTTTTGTATGACTACTTTAGAGAACTGTCTATAAAGATTATCATTTTTAATTGGATTGTTAGTTCTTTGCTATTAAGTTTTTTGAGTCCTTTATTTATTTTGGATATTAACCCCTTGTCGGTTGTGTGATGTGCAGTAACTTCTCTCATTCAGAAGGATGTCTTTTTGTTTTGATGTGAGTTTCTTTCACTGTGCAGAGCTTCTTAATTTGATGCAATCCCATTTGTTTATTTTAAATTTTATTTCCCTTGCTATTGGAGTCAATTCACAAAGACATGTCTTACGTCCAAGTCCTATAGTGTTTTGTCCATGTTTTCTTCTATGTATAGTCAAAGTCAATTAAAGACTTAGATGTAAGGCCAGAAGCCAAAAAAATATGTATCTGAGGAGATGGAGGTATTCCGATGCCTACTCTGTGGTTAAACAATGGCCTTTACACTCTTCCTCATTCATCCTAAATGCTACCCACAAACATTTTATCCTGGCTTTTTAAAGTTATTTGAATAGAAAGTTACCAATCATTTTCTTTTCCAGATTATACAACTTATTTCCCCAAAGAAAGTGTTACTTTTAGGCACTCAAACATAATAGGAATGAGGGGGAAATGTTAAAATTTTAAGATGGACCAAAGAAATTATGCATTCATTGTCTTCAACAGAAAACTAAACATTGTTCAAGTACACGCTTCCCAGTCACCTGACTCTGAGGTCTCTGTGCCTTGTATTGACTTTGAGCTATTTTACAACTCTGTACATTGTAGATGACTGACAAAAATGCAAATGATTCCCATCTATAAGATGTGTAAGTGGTTTTGTTCCCTGATACACCATCAATTTCTCTCCCTGGGTGTGGAATGAGCCAGTTTTGCATCTATTTGTAATTTGCTGCAATGTCACTTGCTGGTTCTGTGGATTGTCTTTGGAGCATGTTGAAACATCTTACTAGCTCCCTCATTAATTATTGATTTCAATAAAATCTTTAGCACATAGTCATTTTGTATCGGAGATTCATAATCGCATTCTACTTTGAAAATGATCCTTTAATACAAGGAATCCAGAGGACAGAACCGTTTTTGTCTTTCCCCACTGAGAAATCTATGGAGTCAGCCTCAGGTGAGCATCAAGGAGCTTCTCTGCCTGCTCTCTGCCCTCTGCGCCCTCACTGTAAATCCTCTCCATCTTCATAGCCATTCTCCCCCTCCCCCATGATAAAGTGGTCAGCCATCCAGTCCCATCTGAATTGAGAAGAAAAGAAGATTCTGGTTTTTCATTCCTTCAGCATATAACAGCTAAGAAAAAAAGTCTTTTCTTTTGTGCTGGTTTAAAATTTTTTTTCAATGAAGGAACATTGCATCACAGCATCACTAAGTTTAAGATCGAAAATCAACAGATCAACATCTGTAGATAACACATTAAATCATCAGCAGTGGTGCAATTCTTTCCTTCACTGTATCATTAGTCCTTTTTGTCCGATTGGCCCACCCTTCTTCTTCTACCCTTCTGGTAACCACTAATTTGAGTCTATAGAATAAAACTCTATTTTTGTTCAATTTGCTTTCTTTGTTTATTTGATTTCTCTATACGCCACATACAAGTTAAACCACATGATGTTTGTCTTTCTCCTTTTGATTTATCTATTGCTAATATTGATGGCCCATCAGATGAAAATTTAATTGTGTTATATTAATTGTGTTATATTATCAAAGATCCCCTCCAAGAAGAAAGGTGAGAAGACACAACTTAAACTCCCATTCTGTCATTTCGCATTGCCCTTCTTCTATTAAAGAGACAGGTTGCGGTCATGCCCTGGTGGCTTCGGTGCTAAGTCTGTGGCTCCAGCGTGGTCCACAAAACAGTCCAAGGACACAGGCTTGTGACCCAGGACCAGAGAGGCAACAACCAAAGTGAACAGCTAAGTAAATAAAGCACACTTCTTCCTCTCTCTTCCTGCCTGCCTGCTTGCTTTCATTTCTGCCTGCTTCCTTCCTCAAAAAAAATAAGTAGATCGGACATATGGCTAATGTGTCTTTTCGTTAACAAAGATGGTGTCTGTTGATCCACTCTGGTCTTTCATCCTCCTTCATTCATGGCTCTTAATCATTCTGTGCACCGTTAATTGAGCATTTGCTATATGATAGGCATTGTTTTATTTGGTGGCATTCACCTGGTAATTAGTTGTTCTAAAAGGTAATCTACCAATGAGTTTATTTGGAAACAACAACAAAAAGTCAAACTGGAAATTGCAGTCTCAAAGCAGGACACATGTGGGCCAAGGCCCACACCTCTCTGAAAGTGCTCAAAACAGATCTCCTCAAGATTTTCAGAGTCAGTCTTGAGACACACCATTCTGTCGTGCATTCTGTTATGAAAAACGGCAACTCCGGAAGCAAAGGAGAAATGTTCGCCTTTTCCTTAACCCTTTTACCCTTCCCTTAAGCAAAGAAGAGGTCACTGCTCCCTTACAACCTAGAAGAATATAGTTTGGGAAGATTGTAATCCAGGCGAAACTTAGCTGAAAACATGTCCTTTCTATTGAAAAACCCATCTTTGCCTTACTTTCAGGGTAAAGATGAAATCACCCCTCCTTGGCCTGTGAAGCCTCCTCTCTCCTTGATGTCTTTGTCTGGTGTAATATTTAAACCCAGTTCCCCCCAGCTGAAAGCAGGGCCTACCTAGTCATTGCAGTTTCCTTGTGCTCATGTTATTAAATTGATCTTTTCCCTCTGCTACCCTGACGTTGTTTTGATCATTCAATGAATTGAAGAAGAACCCAGAGGGGGGAGGGAATCTGCTCCTTCCCCTTGACAGCTTTATCATGGCCTCTGGAGTGGCCACTGGGTGAAGACACTTTCTTCTCTTTATCCCTTTTCCAGAGCAGGGAAGCAACACCCCTTGGCGGGTGGGGTGGGGATGTAAGGCTATTGAGTCCTGCAGTTTGCTCCTGATCTCTCTTAAATGAGTTTCTGTATATTCATCTTTACACTGGAGACTCATAAACCTCAAAGTGCTCACAGTTTTCAGGAATCCCCTCCATGTAAATGAATAATTATAATACAATGTAGTTGTGTAATCAAGTACCGTTCAGGGTGGCTATCATTAATTGATGTCCAGCCTGGGGCAGATGAACACAACTTAAAGCTCAACAGGAGATTTGAGTCTATGGGTCTTGACTTTTCTGGCATGAAATTTGAGTAAAGCCAACCATATTCAGACTAGAATTTCTCGGAACACAAAAATAGTAGGAATTGGATATTTCAGATGGCTAGTTACTACGTGTCGTTAATACTTAAATGCAGAAAATGCTCGTGCTTAGTTTGGCTTTCAAAGTGTGCCTCCATGAAATGCAGGGTTAAGACGGTTAGCCTGAAGACCTGTAAGGGACTGGGACGTGGCGCCAGACTCAACATTGGGGCTGCCTTTCTCACATGAGTGGGCAGTTTCTTTCCATGAGGCTTCCAGAGTTTGCCATGTTTCATGAATAATTTTGAAAGTACATTCTAGATCCTCCTCCCTTTCCAACTGCTTTGGCTTCGTGAGGCTTTTAAACTTTTTATTTCATTACAGTACAAACAAGTCTCCAAGCAGGCCTCCTGCTTCTCCCCTCAGGCGAGGCGGAATTATTCATAATCAAGGTCTAAAGAGAAACATCAGCATGAAGGAAAAACAGAGTAAGGAGTGAAAACAAATTAGCAATCCAAACATCCCTCTCTTCCTGCCTGTCATGAAGAAGGCCTTTGGTGTCTCCTCCCAGAGTCAAGGGGTTTTCTGAGCCGAAGATTAAAGGATACATTTCCAGAGCTCAGAGAAGAGACACTGAAATATATATTCACTGACGGCAACTGGACAAATTACGCACGTGCAGATCCAGGGCGCAACTTAAATCTTAGTGTCTCCAAAACCAGACCGGCCTGTGTGGATGTTTGGTATTTGGTACCAGGCTTAAAAGTACATTTTATGCTTTTTTCTTCATGCTTGGGTAGAACCGAAAAGGAAAAGAAAGGAGGCAAAAAATAAAAAAAGAAGAAAGAGAAGTCATTAAAACATCTTTGGGGAGGATGTAAAACTATACCTTCAAGCAATTATTCTCAAACTGGGTGGTTTTGTCCTGCAAAGAAACATTTGGCAAAGGCTAGAGATGTTTCTGATTGTCATAATAAGATGTGAGATGTTCTACTGACATCTAGTAGGCAAATGACAAAGAAGATACTGCTAAACACTCCCACAAAGCACAGGACAGCCCACCAGCACATTTTAACGGTGCCGAGAATCCTGTCTTAAAGAGAATCAGTGAAAACAGAATTTTTTAAAAGTTTCTCTCTCTTTCTGTCGCTCTCTCTCTCTCTCTCTCTCTCTCTCTCTCTCTCTCTCTCTCTCTCTCTCACACACACACACACACACACACACACACACACACACACACATACACACAAACACCCCACAGAGCTGGTTTCATGGATATGTGTGTGAGTGAGTGTGTTTATACATGTGAGTGTGTGTGTGTGTGTGTGTGTGTGTGTGTGTGTACCAGAGGGATCCCTGGAGTTGTCACAATTCTTTACTGTTGCCATCTTGAAATCCGCAATAATTTTGAATAAGAAGCCCCACATTATCATTCTGCCCTGGACCCACAAACGATGTGGCTAGCACTCTAGTGCACGCCAATGCACACGCATGGAAGAGACTTGGCTGTTGACTGGAGCAGAACCATATGTTACCCACTGCACACCCTTTTCACCCCCGAATTCCACTTCATCATAATAGTGCGCATTCTTGTTCAGTTTTGAAACCCCTTTGAGGCTGTGGCGGAGCTCAAGCTGGAAAATTAACTCTGTCATGGATTTCAAAATGACTGTAGATTCCCTTCTCCCCCTTCACGCTTTCTTGGAAATCACAAGGGGCAGACAGTGAACTGGGTGACATAACAGACATTCTCTCAAAGGCAGGGAAAGAAGCTGTAGGGACTGTAGAGGGTGTTCTTTGTGGCAAGGACAGTAGGACTCTGCTCCAGTAATCCTTGCAGAGATGACAGTAATCACACAGAGTATGCATCTTCATACCAATAACCCAATAAAGTCAACCCTCACACTGATCCCCTTCTTGCAAGTCTTTTTTCATGGGATGTTCTGCACTGCTAACAAATCTATGAATGTACTTCTGAAGTCCTTTTAAAACCCACGGGGCGAGGTAGGACCATTGCTTGCTTCTTGTCAGTCACTTTCAATTTGATGCATGGGTCCATCAGCAACCATTTACTGAGCAATTGTGAGGGGGTGTAAGACCCTTTTCAGAAACAATCTTGTTCACTTTTCCAAATGGGTCCTTTCAAATGTCCTGTATATGAGATTATCTTCAAGACTAAGAGGCAAACACTACAAGAGCACCACGAAATTGGGTTTGCGATACTGGGCAGGGAAGGGAATCCCTGCCTAAAAGGGCCAGGTCCCCTTGGCTAGACCTGTACAATGTGTCTATGCTGCCATCTTCTGATGGGCCAGTGGGCACACACGTTCATTACCATCTGTCACTTGGGAATCACCTGGGCGCTTGAAAACTACACTTGCCCAGTAAATGGACTCTGTAAAAATAACATTAGCGCACACATCACAGTCCCTGCCACATTAATAAACAGTTGAGAACATCAATAATAATTTCCACATTTGTAAGCGGCGTGACTTAGAATAGTACACACAGGCTAGAACTCAGCCCTGTGGTCTGGGAAGAGGCAGCCTTGACTGAGCCCTGGGGCCCTGCAGAGGCCTCAACACAGGCCATGGGGGAGACACACTGGGCTCTGATCTGATCATGACAACTTGAGTTCTTTAGAGGTTTTTGTTAGTCTTCTCCTAGGAAGGAAAAAGGGAAAAATATCATGAACTTGCTTTCTGGGTAAAGTGGAAATATTGTCAGCGTCGCCTCGTTGATCTCTCCTGAGACACGCCTAGTTCCCCTTTCCGCTTCGTGCCTAGCAACACAGGCCAGATTTCAGTGGTTGATGATGGTAAGCAGTCACGTAGATTTCGCCAGGACAGGGACTGGATTCCATTCACAGCTGTGCTCCCAGAGCCAGTCTTCTGACTCATAGTGCAGGCTCAAAACATAGGAGTTTCACCAAAGAAACAGTCAAAGATATCACTTATTGATCGTGCATTTATGTCAAGTCCTTTACCATTCTTATCTCACTTAATCCTTAAAATAACCTCTGAAGTCTGCATTGTGAGTCATGTGTCAGGGATGGAGAAAGTGATCTTAAGCAGACTTGGTGATAGTTAGACAGACTGGAGAGAAGATTCCCTGCGGCCCAGGGAGAGGTAACTGCCCAGTGATAAACATCAGTTACTGAGAAATTACTATGTGCCAGGAACCATCCAGAAGCCAGCAGCATCTTACTTAACTCCTAACAACATCAAGTAGATCAAAATAACTAGGCATTGCCATTTTACAAATGAAAGACTAAGCAACTTGTTGATTCTGACACAGGACCGCCTCACTGGGGCAGCGCCTCCTCTCTCTCAGGATGCTGCTGGGGCTGCACTCTGCTCCATGAAGGAGTGACAAGGGTGACCGTGAGAGCTGTACCAGTGACGGCTCTCCTGAAATGCCTCCCAGCTAACTGCACAATGATGTGTCTCTAAGAACAGGTATGCATTCTAAGAAGTGCGCTGTTAGATGATTTCACTGTTACGGGAATTTCCTGGAGTGGAATTGCTCACATCAAACTGGGAGCACCTACTATACTCTCAGGCTCTACAGTACAGCCTCTTAGAAACCCTGTCATATATGTGGTCTGTCATTGATGGGAATGTTCCTTAAGCAATGCATGACTCTTCTTCCTCCCAAAATATTTAGCAGCCTGGATACAGAATGGAAGGTGTTTGGACAGGTAACCTGGGGACTCAGTTTCGTTGCTCTGCAGTGGAATGAAGTCTCCTAGAGAAAATAATAAACGTCCCATTTCATCTGTAAGAAGAAACCATGGAACCACTTGTTTCTTCCATGTGGTTTTCCCCTAAAAACTATGAAATGTCACATTTGAAATCAAAGTCTTGGCTATCCACACAAAAACTTATATGTAAATGTTCACAGTAGCATTATTTATAATAACCAAAAAGTGAAAACGACCCAAAACCCAAATAGATAAATGATATGTCCCTACAATGGGATCACTGAAAATAGTGAAATCTGGATACATCCTACAATGTGAATGAACCTTGAAAGCTACCTGAAAGAAGTCAGACACAAAAGGCTGCATATTGTATCATTCTCCTTACACAAAATGTCCAGAACACATGAGTCTATCAAGACAGAAAGGTTTACAGCAAGAGCTGGGGTCACAGATAAAAGGGAGTGATCACGAAAGGATTTCTTCTGGAAGTACTGAGAATATTCCAGAATGGTTCATGTGACAGCACAGCCCTATGGTTACATTAAAAACACGGAGTCATGAACTTCAGGTGAATTCTGTGGTGTTTAAATCATACCTCAATAAAACTGTTGCCGAAAAGTTTTATATACACTTAAAACAAAATCAATTCTTTCCATTATTGGGAGGAGAACATCTTGGCAATTCATGAAAACTGATCTAGCCCCTTCTCCCAACTTTTTATCTCAGTAAATGGCAGCACACTCTTCCACTGCTCAGAAGTTACAAGTGGTTTCCTCCTTTTTCTGTACAACTTTTAACGTCCAAATCTATCAGTAGCCACTTTGCTTTCCAGCTCCCAAATCATTCTCCAACTTTGTGCCTTTAGCCTCATCCTCACTGTCTCCACCCTAGTCCAAACTACCTATCTTCTCATTCCTAAATGATCTTATTTCCATTCTTGCCATCTTCTAATCCTTTCCTTAGAATTGCTAGAGTGATTATCTTCAAATGGAACCCAGATCCAAGTCTCTTTGATGAACTAGTTTCATGCTCTCCCTTTGTCCCTGTTATATCAAACCCTTTATCACCTTCAGACCTTGGAGCTGGCTATTCCTTCTGACTAAACCAGTCTTCCTTCAAATCTTTGCATGACTGCCTGTCACTCATCCTTTAGGTTTCAAATGCTTTCTCTGAGACCATGTCCCTGACTGCATGTAGAGGGATTCTGCCCAGTTTCACACGATCTTATTCCAGTATTCATTTGTGTAGCCTTGATTACAATTTGTAGTTTATTTTTCTACTCGTGTCTTGCCGTCCTTATCCATTAAAAATTAGATTTAATGTTTTCTTGAAGCTATATTTATAATTAATATAAACATTTGCTTTTAATAAATGAATTACCGAAATCCCATAGAAATCCCTCCATTCTGAGAGGGCTTCTACAAAGGAGACTGAAAAGGAGCTATGTTTCTGAAAATTTCCCTGGTTAAAAAGAGTTATGATCTTGGGAAACACAGAATTACAGGATCCCAGTGAAACCATGAAAGGCTTTACAATGGTTTTGATATTTACTGAGCTAAAGCAACAGCAAAAAAAGGATATAAATAACGTTTTATAGAATTTAGATTCATAATATTGGGTATGAAATAATTAACTTCCACACTTATTATCCAAGATTGAATTCAACGTTTTGGAATTTCCTTTATAACTTACTGAAATGCTTATGAATTTGTCCAATTTGTTCTGCTTTGTGTGTAGAAAACACGATTTAAAGACACATTTTTCTTCTGGGTGTGGTTCCCCACCCAAAAATTGGATGGTTTTAAAATATCTAGTATCTCAAAGTCCCTGAGTCACTTTTCCCAAATCATGGCTCAGAGAGACTAGCAACTCATGTATACTCTTCCAAGATCATTATTATTGCAAAAAAAGGAATACAGAGTTTTGTAAAATCAGCTGTTAAAGGCTATCCATGAGAAAGCTTGCTTAGGCTTCAATTAAATGAGAGGAAAGGAATGCATGATCGGAGGGAGGGGTAGCTGGACAGCTGTCTTAGGGGAATCAGATTTATGACTGCCCAAGTCTCTGGGTTTTATCCTTCTACCATGCTGAACCACATTCTCAAAGTTTCTGACTCAGGATATCTGGTGGGAGATCTAGAGATCTGCAACTTTAAAAATGCCTTCATGCCTCCTGACATGAAGTCAAGGTCAGAAAACACGGTTTAGGCCAGGCATTGTGAAATGATCAAGTCACCGAGGTACAAAGATGACCATGGCTGATTCTGCCCTAGAGAATGTCTTCTCTAAGAGTCACATTTATGTGCACATGTATTTCAGTGCAACTGGACAAATGTTCCAAGTCCCTTGCTATCTGGTCTGAGTTATGTTTTGAGGACCAGGAGGGAACAAGAGTTCTCTAAGGTTATTTGCAACTGTCTGTATTTCCAGACAACTCTTAGTGGTCTGCCTTTTAGCCATTCATCAACAAACACAGAAAGCCTGAAATTGCTCTTCACTGTTCCATGTTCATTGATTGGTTTGCTAAAATAATGATGATGATGATGAAAGGCAGCTTTGAAACACCTGAACATTTGTGAAATGGCATTCCAGACTATACCCTACATGAAGGGAAATCAGCTCTCCATGGTTGGTATTTGGGGTTCCTGGGTGAGTGATAGATGAGATTGGGAATGCTTAAAAAAAGTAAGGGTAGCGTGAAGCTGGAAGGTGACCAAGTATACAGGGTAAAAGTACATATTTCATTTAAAAAGATTCCAGTTCTATGAATGCAGTGAATGTTGTGAGATGTCTAGGGAAATTTTACAAGGCTATTTCCAGATTGGGAATGCAAACTAGAAAGGGGCTTGTAGCATCTGACATTTGCAACATCCAATTATGTGCCAGTGTATAGCTTGCAAGGATTGCAGATATATCCAAGTAGGATTTTTAGAACACTGAAAATACTCTGTATGATACTATGCAAACTATGAACTGTGGATCCAGAGGACATGTCAGCTGTAACAACCGTACCCTCTGGTGGGGGGTTGTGATAATGTGGGAAGGTATCCATGTTTGGGTACAGGAGGCAGGTGGAAAGTCTCTATACCGTCTGCTCGATTTTGCTATGAACCTGAAACAGCTCTTCAAAAGGGAATTAAAATTTTAAAAATAGTGATAAACCAATAACCTAACTTACTGAATAGCAAAGGCATCTATTAAGCTATATCCAATGCTATTATTCATACACATTCCAAGAATTAAAATACGCTGATATGTCACAGAATAGGAAAAAAAATTAGACTTGAGGGTAACTTGAGCCTTTTCTCAGGCAGAAGCTAGAGGTACAGAAGTGATCTCATTGTCAGCGTCTAGTGTGATAACCTTTCTTCTCCTTTAAGAAACATTCTGCCTCTTCATCTATTTTCTGCCAATTGTCAAACGTCCTCTAGAAAAAGATAAGTCTTTGAAATGCATTTTTTAAAAAAAGAACACTAACTCAAATCATTAGATGAAAGAAAATTAACAGAACTCTGTGTATTTACTTAGGCTTTATTATATATTTTTTAATTGCCTACCCTCTCAGGGCCCCGGGAAAGCTTGTCGCTGAGACCACAGAGTGAGTCAACAGTGACATCTAGTGGTCAACTAGATCCTTTCTGCAAAACCCCTGGACGGAGATAGGATGCAAATGGATTCTTTGAACTGGGATCCTGGAGTAATTACGGTGCGGCTTCTGCAGATATTCACGGGGAGGAAGCACATTGTTCCAATCCCAGAGAGAACTCACATGACACCTTGCTTAGAACTCCCCGTTTTCAAAGACCGCATGATACTCTTGAAAGTCTCTAGAAGAAAAGAGCCCTGAGTGGTTGTTTACCTGTCTTCTCTGGGAGAAAACGGAATAGCTCTTGCTGACTTTGGGAAATGATTCTGTTTTTCCATTAGCTTTCCCCGCTGATAGCCTGCACTCTTCCATGACCAGCACAATCTGAGGGAAACTATGACATTGCAAATATGTATTTTTTTGACCTATAAATGCCAGTGAGTCTGCACTCTTCAATGATTAGCACATTCAGGGGGAAACTATCTATTACACAGTAAACATGTGTCTTTGATCTATATATGCCAGTGAGTTTCAACATACTTTTAGTGGACTCTAGGGGGTGGGGAACAAAATATTATTCAAAATGACAATGTTGCAAATCATAAATCAACTTAGATAAAAATAGATTAGCTAGAGCCCTCCTATTTCAGGAAGACATGAATCATCAGGCACTCAAGCTTTCCCCAGCCCCTCCTTCTCTCACCCCTCCCCACCTTCTACCCCCTCTTCCAGGTCCCCAAACCTCATTACCTCAACTTCACCCGTGCCTAGTTTCTGAGGTTTATCTGCAGAGCCCTAGATCCTCCCAACCCAAGGCATTAATTTATTTACGTATTTATTTATTCATTTATTATTTATTTTCAGTTTTAAAGAGGAAGGCAGGCAGGCAGAAAGCAGGAAAGAAGAATCATTTTGTTTATTTAGTTGCTAATTTTAGTTGCCCCCTTTGCCCATATCCTATGCCAGGCGGTGAACCCAGGTCTTTGACCTGTACGTGGACTGTGCCCCAGGCACAGACTGAACACCTGAGCCACCAGGGCCCAACAACACAAGACTTTTTTGGATCTTTAGATGACAATTGCAAAGGGTACAGAGTACTTTAATATTGGGAAGATGTAACAATGCAGAAAGTCAACCAAGAGCAGTAGACAGGGCAGCATTTTTCCAGTTGGGAAGACAAGCTTTCCTCTCATATTATATCCACAGAGGTACGGCACCCGCATCATCACTTCTTTGCTGATGGCACCAAATCTTGGGATGAAGCTGCCATCAGATCCATATAGAAACTCTCTGCTATTTTGGGAGATATTATACCTCCTTGTCCCATTCCACGGCTACCTGTCTGTCCTTCCATAGGTACAAATACTCATGACAATGCTAGCAAAATTCTGAAAGTTTACTGGAAGGAATCGGGTCAGTGGCCCAAGCCAAGTTTTCCCAGCACAATATCTCCCTAATAGTCCCATGCTTCAGGCCTGCCCGTGACAGATCCCTAAAACTTTGTGCTTTCAGTATAATTATTCATCCATTTACTTCTTCATTCACTACGGAAGCATAATTGAGCAACTCTCAAATATCCAAAACAAAAAATTAGCATTTTCACAGCTGGAAACCACTTCTTTTTCTTGATTGTAAAATCAAAACCATCTTCTAAACAAGAAACTGACAGCCATATCTCACAGCTAAAATATCAATGTATGGTTGTATCAGGGGAAAAAAAAAATGAGAAACCCTCTTGGTCACCTTTACTTGGCCAAAATGGGCAGAAGCACTTGGCAGAGTTTATGCGGCAAATGCATTGCCGTTCCTACGCAAAAGTTATTAATGACAGTTGACACTGAGCATTTCTGTGAGACAGGATTTGTTCCTAATACCTTCTGGTGGGATTTTTCTACCTCAGCACTACTGACATGTGGAAAGTTCTTTGCTGTGGGGCCATCACACTTGGCCTCAACCTGCACTTCCCATCCCCACCCTACCCAACTCACCTCCCTCCACCCCCAGTTAGGACAAAAAACTTGCCTCCAGGCCCAAAAGTCCTATTTTACATTTCCTATTTACATTTCTAGAAGATCACTTTGCTTTGAAAGAATAACAGAGGAAAAAGGGAGGGCATGATGTTATCAGAATATACATACACTGTTAGTGACACAGGGAATGTCTTGCTCAGTCTTTGTCTCTTCTTTTTGTGTCTCCTCACTCTAAGTTAGGTGTCAGCTCGGCAAAGATGAAGGAAAACATCAGAACACACAGAGCTAGATTTGGAAGGCCTCTCATTCTCCGTCATTGTTCTTTGTGTGTGTGTGTGTGTGTGTGTGTGTGTGTGTGTGTGTGTGTGTGTGTTAATTCTTTTTTTTTAATTTCTTTTTTTTTTTATTGAAGGGAC